>JXTB01000058.1:271646-320005 GCA_002914805.1 Parasponia andersonii
GTTGAGAAAATCAGATTACAAGTATAGAAAGCTTAATACACCCACGGAAACACTTGAATACACAATTAGCAATTTTGGGGCTCTAGGTGTAACCTGAAATCTCCACTTAGATTATATATTTCCAGCAATATATATAAGGGTTTCTAGGACCATTATTAATCAAATAATTACTTTGGTTTAAGGGCTAACACAAAAGAAATTAACTATAAGTTCAAAATCATACATAATACTCACTTTGACTAGTTTGAGCTTTTGTTGGAGTTATTACCTTCTACCTCCACCAAACTGATTCTCTAGGCTTAGAATTAGATTTTTGGACTTAAGAAGACCTGAAAAAATAAATATTTAAGTGGAAATAAGTAGAGAATTGAAATTATAGGGAAAGACCTAGAAAGAAGAATTAGTAGAACTACCTTGACTAGTTTTGATCTATCTTGCTTTCTAGAGCTCCAACTTGAGTTCTACCACTTGGAAACTCTTGGAGATGGTTAAGGAAAGTTGAGAGAAGTGTAAAATGGTATTGGAGAGGCTCAGGTCGTGGCTGGAGAGAAAGGGAAAGCAAATGACCAGATTTGACCCAAAATCAACACTTAATGGCTAAGAAAAGGTATAACTTAAATTCTAAGGGCTGGGTATTTTACACATTACTTTCCATGTGTCCAGATCTAAAACATTCTTACCATACTGACCACGTTGCTGGTCACTCCTATACACCCAAGTGTAGCCAAACTTGGTAAATCCTACCTTAGAAAGTGAAAACTAGTCATACTTTGACTTATGATCCTATATGGCCAATATTATTGTAATGTGGTGGAACCTAGCCCCATAACCAATCATTAAGCAAACAAATAAGTCAATTACACTCCAATTAACAATGCAAATATAGTATTACTTTCATAATTATATTCTTTGTTCTTTTAGCACACCGAGCTATCTCTCTCTCTAAAGATGTTGAACCTTTACACTACATTGGGACACTTCGACAGTCATTAGTGTAATAACATGTATGTAAATGCACATAACATAATGAATGAGTATGTTACTACAAAACTAGTATTAACGACTTCTAGATGCCTAATATGCAATTAGAACATATTTATTATTGGCTCAATATGCATGTGAGAATCTTGGGCATCACACTGGTGTTCCAAAAGATCAAGAAGGTGTTCTTGATAGTTCTCTAATAAAGAATTTAACTTGGTGCCCACTCGCCTCATCATCGAAGAGCTAGAGTATAGACAAGAAGATATAAGGTTGGAGATTTGATCACCATCTACAAGGAGATCAAGGAGGAGCACGCTATAAAAGATAAACCTTAATCTCATCTCTTGGATTTATGTATCTAGATTTTATTTATGTCATACATGATTCTGTATATGATATATGCATGATCTATGGTTATAAAAACTGTTTTCATGTAAAAAATTTTAAAATCTAAATCTGCTACTTTTTTCACTGCGTTCATGATCTGATCATGTGTTTTCTATAGTTTACACGCATGTATGATTTTTTCTATGTGTTAGGTCAAAATACCATCAGTTTCATCATGCATTTCTATTTCAATTATTCAAATTTACAAATTTTTAGATTATGGTCATATACTTATTTAGCAAGTATTTACAAACCATACTCAACACACACACTTTGACATGTGATTGTGAGTTGTAAATTGAATTGCTTTGATACTTGAGTTCTTCTATTTCATCAATGGTAGCAACTAAGGGTGAAAAAAAAATCCCCAATGTCTTGAGTCAAAAATATAGAACACATCACCTGAAACGGAAACTATTGAAAAGAAAAACCTGAAAATACTTAAATATAGAAAATAAAATATTATGAATAGAACTATGAGATAAGAAAGTTTTACAAACTGAGAGATAAATCTAATCTTGCCTTTTTTTGGTATTCCTTAGTTGATCAATCTAACTGAGTTATGACTGGATCAACTTCTAGGACATAAATTTGCAATTGATCAATCAATTGCTCAGAAGTTGTAGTAGAGAAGAAGATTTATCTTAAAAATTATAAAATAAACTTCTGTTCCACAACATGATCTATAAAGGACAACAAGCCATTAAAGAAACTATTAATATTTATCAAGCCTATGTTTTTAGTAGATTTTCAGCTGGTTTCAAGGAAAAATTTGAAAAATGTCTTCTAATGTTTCAATACCCCCTAGTAAAGTAATAAAAGTCTCAGAATGATGAAGTATTTTTTGTATTCGTTAATGCATTATTGACACTTTTAGCTTTTTCCCAACTATTTTTCCGGTTATGTTTCCTTTAGTCAAAGCTTTTGGGATGATTCCCAAAACTTGACTCCCTTCAATGAATATAGCTATTGACATACCCTATTAACCTAAGGCTACCTCCCCTATAAACTAAATAATTTTTTTTCCAGGTAATACCTTACCAAGGTAATTTGCTACTTCTAGGAACTCTTTATCCTTCCCTGGATTGGATCCAAAAAATACACAAATATTTGTGATTTTACGAGATGAGGATCCAACTATTTTAATACTCCTCTTAAACTTATGAATAAGTTTGAGTCGAATGAAAATGAAGAAAAGAAATGATGTATTTATAGAGATAGGAAAAATAATATATTGATAGCACCTACACGGTGTAGGTCAGCTATTGTCAGAAAAAGTTTGAAATTTTTTTAACAAAATGACAAAGCATGCATTTGTATCGTTCATATTCTTATCGGAAGTAGGGCTACCAACTATGAATAGCACAATGTATGTCTCCACTAGGATGTGTCTTAAGGGTCAGTTGAAGATCATCTAAAGACCCCTTACTCAAGCCATTCTTAATGAAACTTATTTTATCTTCACAGTTTACAGACACCATTCCTAAAGAATGATATCGCTTATTGCAAGTCTATCGTGTGCATTTCTGACAAACTGCCATTTTTTCGCACAATGTTTTTCTGCAAATAAACTGTTATTATGGCCAAGCACGTGCAAAACAAATGAATCTGAAACTCACATGCTAATTGTACCTTTGCTTCAAAAATCCAATGGACATCTTCAGAAATGCCCTTATGTATTAGTAACCTTAATCTTTCACACCTAATACGGTAAATTTTAAGCAAAGCATTTTAAGGAAGAGAAGAAAAATATTTTTGCAGACTTAAAAGAATGACATCCATTTTTTTTTTTGAAAAAGAAAAGTTAAAAGCAAGAAATGAGAAGGGAAAATAGGTGATGAATCTTTGTGAAAAATTGGAACTTTATACACAATTTTTTTTTTTCTATTTTTCATTTTCATTTTTTTAAAATCAATTATTATGGGAAATTGAAAGAAGCTGACTCGAGAGTCACCGAGTACTGTTATCTGCTACTTAACTGGGAAAGCAATGACAGAAACAAACAAACATGGCAACAAAACCTATAAAAACAAACAAGGTTAAAAACAAAGAAAGAGAATTGAAAATTCACACCAAACTATGATAATATGGAAAACTGAGGAAAAGAACTTCATGAATGATTTGATTGTCAAAAAATAATTTGAGTCTTTATCCATTCATCTTTAACACATGACTATTTTTGGGATTTTCAATGTCAATAGACCTATAAGGATAAATATGTCTTATAATGAAAGGTTCACTTTACCTTGATCTCAATTTTCCAGGAAATATGTGAAGTCAAGAATTATAAAGTAAAAATTTTTGACCAATAACAAATATTTTTCTTGAAATTGCATTGTCATGAAAAGTTCTGATTCTAGCTTTATGAATTTTTGAATTCCCATATGCATCATTTCTCAATTCTTTAAGTTTATTTGTTTGCAATTTTCGCAACTTACAAGCCTCATCAAGATTTGAGTTGAAAGTTTTAATAGCCCAAAAAGCTATGTGTTCAAGTTCTACAAGCAAATGACAAGGTTTTCCATAAACTATCTTATTAAGTGACATACCAAGTGACGTTTTGAAAGCAGTTTGATAAGTCCAAAGTACATCACTAAGTCTCAAAGACCAATCTTTACAATTTGGATTAACTGTTTTCTCCAAAATTTGTTTAATGTTCCTATTTATAAGTTCTACTTGTCCATTTGTCTGAGGGTAATAAGGGATAATAACTTTGTATGTGATTCCATATTTCTTCATTAACGACTTATTACAAAAATATATTCTCCCATCACTTATCGAGTCAACTTATCATGACTCGAGGAATTCCAAATTAACTCAAAATATTTTCTTTCAAAAATTTGATCACTATTTTATAATCATTGTTTTAACTTGGAATTGCCTCTACCCATTTTAACATATAATCAACAGATACTAGAATCTACACAAAACTAAATAATGGTAGATAAAGTCCCATAAAGTCTATACTCCAATAGTCAAAGATTTCAATCACCAAAATAAGATTTAAAAGTATCATGTGACTTTTTGAAATTGACCCTAAATTTGACAATTTTCACAAGAGTTATAAAAAGCATCAGGATCTTTGAATAATGTTGGCCAATAAAATCTACACTACAAGATTTTTGTAGCTGTCTTTTTTGACGAAAAGTGACCTCCATATGCTTCTATATGACAAAAATTTATGACACTGCTTTCCTCATTATCCAGTATTCATCTTCAAAAGATTTGATTAGGACATTACTTGAACATATAAGGGTGGTGATCCTAATAAAAGTTATTCATTTCACTCAAAAACTTCCTTTTGTATTGACTACTCCATTCAGATGGCATAGCTCATGTTGTAAGAAAGTTGATCATGTTAGTAAACAAAGGCATTGAAGTGGTAGAGAATAAAGATTCATTAGGAAAATAATCGCTGATAGGTATTGTAACATTCCCCGATTCTACACACATACATATGGATATTTGTATAATTATTTAGTGAAATTGGGAGATGCTACTTGACTTAGAACTAATAAAATAGTAATAATTTAAAAAATTTTAAACTTTTTAGAAGAAAAAGAAAATTTCACTCATAATTATACATAGTCTAATTTATACGTATATACATACTCACAAAGTGGACCTCTCATAAAAAAATATACATAATGTACACACACTCAAAACAGGTATAAAATTCTCAGTCAGCAAACCACAACGTCAAAATGCTCATATACACAAGCCGCAGTCAGAAAGTCAGCACTCCTCCTCTAACTCACATAGCATCAGTGCCCTCTGCAATGTAAGAATATTTGTGAGTACAAAACTCAGTAAGTAACGTATGCAGATGTAGAGTGCACATGATAAATAATAGATAATCATATGATTGGGATCCCCGTGTATATTGTATTGCCTGATAAGACCGTGAATCACATACTGAGCCACTCAGATAACTAATTACTATTAACTAATCATAAGCCGTTATATGAAGGTCTCGAGTCCTAGATATTTCTCAAATCTCTCTGTGTATTGCAGAGGTCCTCCCCATACCGCTATTAGAGTGCTTCTGAAGGAACTAAATAATATCCTCGAAGGAACCTCATAATGTTCCCAAAGGAACTAGATAATTGGGCTCTGGTCCGCCATGCCCTATTTACCAATACTCGTCAGACAATATAAATACACCACATGTTCATGTCTCATGTATGTCAAAATAATAAGTACAAACTTTCATATAATCCGAGGAGGCCACAAGTTCATAGAAACAAATAATTTCTTACATTGCAAATGTAGCGTTACTTACCTCGCTTTCGGGCTTTTAAGTTTCTGCTTGTGAAATGCTCTTTCTGCTCAAGGTACCATTGACGTGTTCCTAATATTTACCCAATGACAGATTCTTTTGATTACTGAATATTTAGTGTAACGATAATTATTTTTTTAATACTTGGTTTAAAGATACCAAAATTTCAAGTATGAGAAATTAATATAACATGTATGTAGATATAACTTACTCTAAACAGTAAAGCACGAGTTTAATTTATATAAATATCATTCCAACTAATGGTAATGTATATAAGCAAAACAACCATATGATATTTACTGAAAGAAAGAAAAAATAAATAAATAAATAAAGTTTCAACAAGTAAATTAAACACAATCTGAATACAAAGTCATATGCATATGTGTGCTAGTATCAGGTTTCTTCTTAATGTTTCCTCACGTATAGATATAGGAAATTATGATAACAATATTCCAATACGAGTTTTCATGTTTATAAAACATATATATAAGAATGTCCATGACTATACTAGAAGAAGTAATAGCAAGCTATTTACTAAATTTAGTTGGTGTAAAAGTATCTAACGTTATCATTGGTAAAATCTGTTATTGTAGATAACTTAGTATTAAGAGGAATACACAAAATGAAGCTTTACATATAATACATATATCAATTGACTTAAAAAAAAGTTTCATAAGAAAAAAACTGAACCTATCTAATAATAGCTTAGTTCAACCCAAGCAAATTAATCCACTTATATGATAGGTAAAGCAAAAATAATTAGTTAAGTGCACAAAGAATGATTATAAAATTCATTTCAGAACCTCGGTGATATTGGGATATCTAAAAGCAAATTAATGGAGCAAAAGATACACAACCAAAGCTATGAATTTCCAATAATAAAATGATTACTTTTTCACCTCAAAAGTTGGGTTTAACTCTCCCTTTTTTTTGTGGTTTAACGTGGGAAAGCTTAGGTCTTAACTAAAATGGGTTTCTAAATAGGATGATGAAAGAAGAGTTCGTTACAAACTTACGGTGGAGATAGAATTCTAAACAAAGAGACTAATAGTTTATCTAAAACTTCTCTTGCCGACCAAACTATGTCGGCAATGTTTTATTTTTAATTTTTTAAATTTTAATTTTTTTTAAAGTTAAACTCAATATAATATAACAAAAAGATAAAAAAAAAAAAAAGTAACAAATAAATCTAATCAGAATTCATCAGTATCTAATAGACACCTAAATTCAAAATTTAAAATTAGACAAACAAATACACAATCTATTAAATTTTAAGATTTATATATTAAAAGTCAATATGCTTAAACATAATAAACAGAAAGAAATAAAATTTATTGAAGAACTTAGGACTAAAACTAAATTTCACATCAATTTGATCAATTCAAATTAAATACAATCAATTAATTATCTAATGAAATACTCAAATTTTAGAGGAATAAAACTCTTGGTCAATATAAATTTAAAAAAAAAAAAAAGAAATTGCACTAATTTGTGGTATTATGAAAAGTGAAATTACTTAAATGAACTTAATACACGTCAAATTTATACCAATGAGCTTGTCTGAAGCATTTCATTGGAAAAAATTTTCCTAAAGGACGAAGATTAAAAATTATAATAATTTATTGGTCAAGTACTGAAAAACAAATATGCACATATAACACTTGTATAAAAATTCAACGCAATCAGATTATTATTGGCTCTTTTAATTATGTGAGGAATTGGGTGTCATTTTAAAATTTCGGATATCACAGGTATGGTCCCAAAAGATGACTCTGTTGTTAGCCTTGACAAGTGGTCAACGACAATATTTTCGGCGCCTTTCTTATCATTGATTATGATATCAAATTCTTGAAGTAATAAAATCCACCGTATCAATCTTGGCTTGGAATCCTTCTTAGAGAGAATATATTTTAACGTTGTATGATCACTAAAGACAATTACTGGTAAG
Source organism: Parasponia andersonii (assembly GCA_002914805.1). Lineage (NCBI taxonomy): Eukaryota > Viridiplantae > Streptophyta > Magnoliopsida > Rosales > Cannabaceae > Trema > Trema andersonii. The sequence continues at coordinate 279,245 of JXTB01000058.1, forward strand.
CCAACAAGATTAGATTGAAACTTTTCCAAAATATATACTATTACAAGTAACTCTTTTTCAATAGTTGAATAATTCATTTGAGCATCATTTAAAGTCTTACTTGTATAGTAAATCACATATGGCTTACTATCCTTTCTTTGTCTTAAAACAACACCAATAACATAGTCACTAACATCACATATTATTTCAAAAGGAAGAGACCAATTGGGTAGTTGAATGATTGGAGCAGAAGTAAGCAATTTTTTAAGCTTTGCAAATGCTTTTTCACAGTTTTTAATCTATTCAAAAATATGGTTTAGATATTATACTAAAATCTTTGATAAACCTCCTATAAAAACCAATATGTCCTAAGAATGATCTAACACCTCTTACATATTTTGCTATAAGGAAGTTAGAAATTAATTCAATTTTTGATTTGTCTACTTCAATTCCTTTTGATGAAATAATGTAGCCAATGACAATTCCATTTGTCATTATGAAATGACATTTTTCCCATTCAAGCACGAGATTTTTTCTTCACACCTTTTAAAGAAATTTTCTAAGCTTTTTAGACAATCATCGAAAGAATCACTAAAAATAAAGAAATTATCCATGAAAATTTCGAGAAAACGTTCAACCATATCATTAAATATGCTAAGTATGCATCTTTAAAGTGTAGCTAGTGCATTACATAATCCAAACGGCATCCTACGATAAGCAAAGTACCAAATGGACATGTAAAAGTGGTTTTTTCTTGATCTTCAAATATAATTTCAATTTAATTGTACCCTAAATACCCATCTAGAAAATAATAAAATTCTTGTTCTACAACTCTTCTAAGAATTTGATCCATAAAAGATACAGGAAAATGGTCTTTCTTAGTCATTGAATTGAGCTTGCTATAGTCAATACAGTGCACCAACCAGCAACAGTTCTAGTTGAAATTAACTCATTATTTTCATTTTTGACTACAGTAACTCTAGATTTCTTAGGTGCAACTTGGGTAAGGCTTACCCATTTTACTATCAGAAATAGGATAAATGATTTTATTATCTAGGAATTTAATAACTTCATTTCTCATTACTTCTTTTATATTAGGAATAAGCCTTCGTTGTATTTCTCTTATGGGTTTGCTATTTTCCTCTAAATAAATCTTGTGTGAATAAATCAAAAGACTTATTCCCTTTATGTCAGCTATGATCTATCCTAATGTAGATTTATGCACTATTAAAATTTGTAACAATTTACCTTCTTAGTGTTCATCAAGTTTGGAAGAAATTATTATCGAAAAAGTCTCATCTTCCCTAAAAAGGAGTATTTGAGATCGGATAGCAATGGTTTCAACTCAAACTTACATTGGAACATAATGGTAATTATTCGAATTTTGATCTCCACCCTTTGGTTTTTATTCCCCGAGAATAATCAAGTAATGAACATATATTAGAGATATCATGATCCAAATGTATACTTGATTCAAATGAATTAACTAAAGAAACTTCCAATGGATCCGGATTACTTCCTGTTTGAACATAATCACTCAAGATAGTTTCAATCATGTTAGCTTCCTCATTTTCGTCTTTTTCATATGGTTGCTTACACAAATTGAAAACATTAAGTTCAAGTGTCATGTTCCCAAATGAAAGCTTCATCACTCCATTCCTACAATTAATCAAAGCATTAGAACTTGGTAGAAATGGTCATCCTAAAATAACAGAAATTAGATTACTTACTTCAATGGGTTATATACCTGAGACAATAAAATCCACAGGACATATGAATTTATCAACAAGAACAAATATATCTTCCTCTACTTCTTTTGGGACTTTAACTGATATATCAGCAAGTAAAAGTATAAACTAGATAGTTTAGGGACCATTTGTGTCATAAACCCTTTATGTTAATCACAAATGACTACCCATAATTGATTCCGAGATTACATCAAGAAGAATAATTCCTGGCAATTCCAAGGGATTATCCACATGAAAAATCCCTGAAAATTCTAAGGTATTTGTTTTCAATCCTGCAATACAACACATCTTGTCCACGTAATGATATCATCAGAATAGATACTATGATACATTTATCAAAGTTAATCATTTTTTATAATTTTCAACTATCCTCAATGAGTACTAGAGATGGCAATATAACTTACGGTTACGGGTATCCATGGTTATCTTATCCAAATAGAGAGAAGAAAAACTGCTCAAGCGGAAAAAATGATCGGAGTAGGGAATAATTGCACCGTTTATATATGGGTATAGTGCATGGATAATATTAGTATAATCTACACTATACTTGCCTCAATATATATATTTACATACAAAAATTATTATACATATAGATATGTATTTAATTTTATAGTATTTATATTCTTATATCTTTAGTAAAATAATGAATTTAGAAAGATATATATACTTATATATTTAAATTTTAAAGTTTTAAAAATTATTAATATATTATTGTGTTTAATGTTTTTATTGATTATGAAAAAAATTTAGTATTTTCATCTTAATTTTTTTTAATATTTCGTTGTTATGAATGAGTTATGAATAACTGCAATTTTCCCTATTATCCATTGGTTAATACCCGTACCGTTATCGTATCTAAAAGAATAATTAATGAGCGATATCTTTAAAAAACGAGGATGTTAATTAAAAAACCATCTCTAATGTGTCTTGTTATCATTCCTAATGAGTACATTATTATACATTTATTGTTACAATATTACTCGTGTGATATGCTTAAAAGTGAGTTTCTACTCTTTGTAATTGTGGCTAGTGTTTACAGAAACTAGAGTTTCCACTCATGTCGATGTGCTTACGATTTGAATTTTACGAGTTTAACATTAATAAAAAGAAAAAGAAAAAAAGACAGTCTAATTATACATGAATTTAATCTAGAATATCGTCTCGTTACATTCATTTTAATTTTTATCTATTTATACAAGTAATATTCCGATAACATTTCAAAAAAAAAAAGAAAGTAATATTATTGGTGCCCAATTTTCGCGTGAAGCCATAGCTAGATTTGGGAATCCTTCCACGAGTCACGAGCAAACAGCAAGCATAGACGACAAGTTTCCACGTGGCGGAGGACCTTAGGACTTTTAATTTCTAAAGCTTTGAGGATAGATATTGTCCAGTGTCAGCGTGTCAGGATGTGATTCGGTGAATATGGCAGTTCTTACTGAACGCCACGTGGCTATCCAACATTGGACGGACTAAAACGACGTAGTATAACTTATCAAGGGTAAAGTTGTCTCTTCAAACCCATCTACCTGTTTACTAAGTCAGTCCACCAATGAGTAAAAAGCTCAACCCCATACTCGAAACAGATCCCACCGGACAACACGCCACGTGTAGCAAACCACCATTCCCATTTACACACGTGTCAATAACCCTTTTGCATGCACCGTAATTCTCTACTTCGTACGGCCAACAAAACACAGAGAATAGTTCTTTAGGTTTTGTTCTGCTCTTCTTTATTATTTCCTCAATTATTTTCCTCTTTATTTCCCTAAAGCATAGCAGGTCAATTCAATCTGAAAGGTCTTCTTGTTGAACCTGAATCACATCTCTGTGTTTTGAGATATATTTCCAAACAAGTTTAAGTAAATGGGTATGTTTGCCCTATCCAGGAAAGCCATGTTCATCACTAACCTATCATATTTGGGTTTTTTTTTATTTATTTAAAACCAAGCCTGATTTTTTATTTTTTTTTCGTCTATATAACTCAGATTTTTGTCCTCCCAATCTCAATTTTTTTTCCCTTTATCCTTTTTTTTTTTTTCTTTTTTCTTTTAGAGGGGTATGATATGGTTTGAGAAAATATATAAATATTGGAAAATTTTGTCAAATGGTGATGAGATTGTAATCTTTGACTACTTGGGTCTCACTGGCTTTTATCTGCCTTTTTTTTTTAGGTCGGATTGAGTTGAAAGCAAAAGCGACTTCTAGAGCCTGGTTTGGGACTTCATACGGTATGGTCTATGGAATATGAGTCCTAATTTAGATTCTAAGAAAGAGAGCTTTACACTCTTGTTGTTGGAGACAGTTAAATGACACCCTTTTCACACGGGTATCCTGGGATTTTGATTTGACTGCTTTTTCTATCATCTCTTGTCTCCCTTTCAGCAATTTTGGTTCCTCTTTTTTGATAATCAGGAAGAGAGGAACTTTCTTTTATTTTTGTACTCATTTAGGTTTTCTTGTGCTTCTCTTTCTCGGTGAATCTCTCTGGCTTTGATCAACCTTGTTGAAATTTTGAGCTATTTGAGAGCTGAGAATCAAAAATAAGACATGGGAATTAGAGTTATTTCACCAAGGAGTTGCCAAAGCATACAGCTCAAGGGCCCCCTTCCACGCTATTCTTCTTCTTTCAAACTACCTTATGGAATTTCTTTTCCAACTAAACCTTTCGGAAAAAATCAAGCTTTGGCCTATGGATTAGCACTTCGTTCTTTGGACTCCTTTGGGTTGAGGCAGTCCAAAGCTTGTAGTGCTAGCTTTGGTGATTTCTCCGACGATGAATTTTCGAACCAGATCGAAGAATTGGCTCAGAAATTCAATATCCCTGATGATGATCATGATGATGACGAAAAGGAAAATGAAACAGCAAGCTTAGCTTCCAAAGTTTCTCTGAATTTGAAGTACCCAGATGAAGAAAGTAACAAAATCAGTGGTTTCTCAGTGCCGTTTTCGAGTTTTAAGTTCGATTCTTTAAGGCCTTCTCTGTTTGGTATTGAGCCAGAACCGCCTGATTGGCCAGAAAGAAGCGAAATCGTCCGGGCGAGCATTGAACGAAAGGCCAACAGCGTTGAGCTTCCTTTATCACTTAGGATAATAAAGAGGAAGCAGAGAAAATTGGAAGAGAGCTTTAGAGAAGCTGGAGAGTTAACATACTGCTCAGTGAATAAGGCCTTCTCTTACATGGTTTTTATCATAAGGGAACTTCAGACGTGCGCTTTGAGTATAAGGGAAAGTCTTTACTATGAAGATTTGCAAGAGATTATAGCTAAGATGCAGAGGGAAATGGATATCTCATTTATCTGGCTCTTTCAGCAGGTCTTTTCTCGTACACCAACTCTCATGGTGTATTTGATGGTACTTTTAGCTAATTTCACTATAAAATCTATGGATGATAACGCTTGTTGTGGGGCGATTCTAGTACCGGGGATTGCTGAAACTTCATCCATGACAGAAACTAAGAATCAAAATCGCTTAAAGTTAGGTGATGTTTCTAGTGTCAACGCATTATGTTTGCCTTCTTATAATGAGGTTGTGAAACAGACTCCAAATGGAGCCAAAAATGGATTTAGTGGGGACCAAGAGAACCCTCTTGGGACTGGAACAAAAGGTGGGGACAGACAATTAGGAAGATTATCAGTTTCAATTCAATTCCCTCATTTTGTTCCTGATGAGAGAAATGGAGTTCCGTTTTTCGGGAAAGAGGAGTTGAATACAGAGGAGGAGATGAATTTGTGGGACTCAGTTTTGGAGGAAGCTTCAAGAATGCAGGCGGAGTTTTGGGGTGAGGCTCTTGATCATGAAACACTGCAACAACTCGTGTCCCCATTTACTGTTGTGCTCGAAGCAGATGATTACGAGCACTACTTTAGAACAGATCTTTCATACCAGATGGCTTTAGCTCGTGAACTCAACAATCCTCTTCTACTGTCTAATTATGCACAATTTCTCTATCTCGTTTATCACGACCATAATAGGTGAGCTTCCTTATCTCATGTGCTTTACCTTTGCTTCTGTTAAAATTTATATATTATGTTTGAAAATTACAAAGATAGTCTAGTGGTTTTGTATGTTTAGTCATCTTGTATGGAAGTAGTTAAAACTCACAGAATGGTGGATTATACATCATTTCATTGACAGTTTAGGGGTTTCGTACATTTTGTCGTCTTCTATGGAAGTGGTAAACTCGGAGTGGTGGGTGTATCCACCTTTCATTTTAGCTAAGTTAGATAGTTCACATTTTTGCCTCATAGAGAACGCTTGTGTCACTAGTATGTGTAACATTATATTTTAATCCTAGAAAAAGGTCATCACCAACAGGTGAGATCTGCCCGTTCTTCACATTGGCCGCCAAAACCTTGAGCCCTTTTAGAACTATCCCCTTAAAACATTAAAGCATGTCCACTTAATATTACTCTGATTTAGATGGTTTCTGGTGTGTGACTCAGGCGTTCAATGCATTACTCGTTTAGATAATGTTTCATTTATTCATTCACTACCATGTTTTCTTTTTTCTGTTTCACTAACTGGGGTTACTTTTTGGTGCTTTAAAGGGCTGAGGAGTGCTTCCGGCGGGCGGTGGAGGCGGAGCCACCAGATGCAGAGACTTTGAGTCGATATGCGGAGTTCTTGTGGATAGTAAGGAAAGACCTTTGGGGAGCAGAAGAGCGATATCAGCAGGCGATGGCAGTGGAGTCGGATAACCCTTACCATGCCTCCAAGTACGCCAATTTCTTATGGAGCACCGGCGGTGACGAGACTTGCTTTCCTCTTGATTCTTCTCATGAAAATTACAACAGAGTTTTGTAATTTAATTAGCGTCTCTTTTGTTCTTTCTCACCATTATCCCTCGTAGGCAGTCACTTTGGAAAAAAACTTTCCTGTTGATGTTTTGGTCCAGCTGTTTATTACTAAGTCTCTGACTAAAGAAATCTAACTATTATAATACTAGATGTAAAAACAAACTGTGTCGAGGTTTATCATCAACTTAAACAATAATTTAAAAAATCAAAAAAAAAATAACGGCTATGGCCGCTGTTTCCCGGAAACTTTATGTTGTTCTTGATCTTCTTAGCTTAAATTTCCGAGTCGGACAAATAAAATATGGGGATACATTAGGATCACGGTTGGAAACACCGAGCAACAACCCAATCTCGTGTATTTCATTTCTCTTCTAGTATATTTTATTTGTTGAGATTGCTTGCTTATAGTGATATTAATATATTATGTTAAGTACACCATTCAGAAAAATATTCAAAATTTGAAGGGTGTATAATAGAAAACCTTAAGATGGGTGTTAGTTGAAGTCAATATAAAACCTTTCAACAAACACCTTAACTAATAATATGGGATTATGACCAACTGGGAAGTGATAAGAGTTGAGAAAGTGAATTTAAATCTTAAATATTATACTTCAAAAAGGAAGCTCGCAGAATGCTAAATCTATATTTGTTAGTCTTTTGGTGGATTTTATGCTCTGAGATAGACACGAGGACCATTTTTCTTCGTAATTGTTCTCCTCCATCTTATATTTTATTCCTTAACACACACATCCTAAATATTTATGAAACTTCTAAAAATAAACTAAAGTAATCAGATATCATAAAGGAGCTGATCAATTGTTCCAATCCAGCTGTGTTGATCGGATTAAAAACTCATGCAAGTCAAGTCAATGGCCAATAGCAATGTAGAACTAGAACAAAGACAGAAATGTATAAGCTCATGCTTGGGCAGATATTGAATAATTCTTCTTTGGGGCATGCTTTTTCTACCAGTACCTTAAAGTAAAAAGACGAAGACCTTTAAAAAAGCAGAAGCTTCATAGAAAAATAAGTAACAAGTATGACAGAAGTTTCTCCAATACAAGACAAAAATCACGTTGTGCTTAGAATCATTCTGCAATATATTGTTGTCTATACCAGGCAGCACAATCATTCTAGCACCTAAAACCTTGGGATGATAATAGTCCTTTTATTTACACATTTGTCTTTTGCCTTCTGGTTTCCATTATTTCTGCTCATTCTATGGGCAATACTTGGATAAATATAGAAGTTGTGGTATGCAACCAAGATACAAAAATCTCAATGAGACATTGTCCACTACAAAAATATGAGGAGTGTTGATGTAAGTAACCATCTTAAGTGGCAACTGCATGGCGTTACATGGTAAGAATACAAGAAATGAATCCAATAAGGACGTGCTAGTGTCCTAAGTGTCTATCTCAAAAATACATAAATGACGGAGAAAATTCAATATTACACATTGCAGGAGCCCAGAAGAACCGCAAAAGCCAAACCATGGGTAGAATTGAGCAAATGAAATTGAAAGAAAGGGTTATTAAGCTCTACTCACTCTCTATCATCACCAAAACCAGATTTTGCGACTATCAACAGCCTTAACTGATGTAGATACCAACGGCATTCCCCCATACTCAGTAACAAATCTATTGACACATTCAGTTCTTCTTTCACTGTGACCTCCCAAACTACTGATTCCCGTCGAACCAATCTCAAATATCTTGCCTACAAAGACAATACCAGTCACAGACTATCAGATATCAGAGCAGTTAATTTTGAAAAGTATATATAAAGCAGAACAACCAGATGGTGAGCATAGCAAGTAGAAGTGTAGGTAGTATTACAAAGTATATATATATGGAAGAAAATCAAAGAGGAACAAAAGTTCTACTATAGCTAAATACAATCAATTTGTTGTTTTGAAGCTTATTCCAACCCTGATGGATTGCATAACAATTCCCCATATGCCTGATGCAAATGAGGGCATCCTGATAAACACGAAATCCAACAATCTTCTTAGACGAGCTCACGCGGAAAATTCCATCAGAGCTAAAGAATGGTAGAGACTCATTTTGATGAGTAGTCCAACTAATGGAACTCCTTAGGAAACCTCAAATTGTCCATTTTAACTCTCAGAACGAAAAGTGTACCTCCGAGGTCCGGTCATGCCCTTATAATAAAAAATAAAAATAAAAAAAATCTTGACAAATTCCCATTAACCACTGCATTGCATCTCTCGGTTTTCAGGAAGGTTCACTTGGCATAGTGAGGGTTAATTTATTTAGCAGTGGCTTTCACCTTGTTTTCCAATGTGAATCATTTTTACAAGCTATTTTCTGGGCCTCGTTAACATACAATGATTCTCAATAGATAAGAAAACAATTGGTTTAAATAAGTTTTCCATAGAAAATGAAATGAGTTAACCAAAATGAACAAATCCTCAAATAGAAGGTGCCTGAAAGACTAATCGATGCCTATTAGTAAAAGAGAGGATCAAGTAGCAATATGCAGCCTATTCAAACAAAAAGTAAGATTATCCACCTAACTTAACAGAATAATAGTATGACTTCAATTGCAATTACCAAAAATGTGTTCATTGAACAACATAGATGATAGAACCCTACTAGTACTTTAAATGAGATGCACAACATATTAATAATTTAGCTTCGTAGCAAATACAAACTCTACCTTTCACCCATATAGGGGGAGCACCAGTTGCATTTGCTACAAGAAAAGACATCGCAATATCCTCACAGTTCCTGGTGAATAGAATATAATATAATGAGAAATTAAATGATGAAAGTGTATAAATGGAAGATAACAAAAAAGTTAACTGAAGAAGAACCTATTTTTGGTTATGTATTCTCTAATTGAAGCTGGCATTTCATTTGTATACAGACTTAAATACTTTTTGTGGAAGAAAGCTGCCTTAGAGAGTACCATACTGTAAGACCCCGTCCACCAAACAGACCACCACCCACCATATATGTAACGACCCATATTGTTTTTCTGCATATGGATTTACTATTAATATGAAACTAAAAAGGGAAAACGATCACAAAATGGTGTTTTAAATATATTTCACAGAAAAAGTAAAATGTAGCTAAAAGCCAAGTTTAACTCCAAAATAGACTTCTGTGTTATAAGCTGCTATATCAAGTTATCAAGTTATAACAGTTCAACCTCTCGCATTCGCAACAAAATCCCCGAGGTTAAATATTCACATTAATCTATGAAACTTTCGACTTATAATACACTTTCTTGATGTCTCCATGAGGATACAAAATGCATAACACTGAAACACTACTGCAATAAAGGCAAATTCCGGCAGGACAGCACTAGATTAGTGAACATAAAAAAATGTGGAGTCTTTAACACTGAGAGTAAAGACTATACTACATTCAGTTAAGCTTCTGTAGTCAGATAAAGATTTTTGACCAGTTCCAAAGGTAAATGACAATCTTGTTAACATGAATACTGTTTTCTTTTGAAAACGACAAAACAACGAGCAACCATGTCATGCATAAGAACCAACAACAAAAATGCATCTCAATTATACATCACAAGATGTTCTTTATTCTAACCATGGATCTTGAAAAATGATGAGCAGAAAGATATTGTGTCAAACAGAAGAAAAATACATGAGATCAAGGCATACCGTCGAATCAACCCAATGAATGCGGGGTACAAATCCCACCATTGTATCCGGTGCACTTTGCCAAACGTTAAAAGCAAACTCGACCGAAGAGCACGGAAATATTACATCATCATCAATGGAGAAAATAGCATCCGTCTTCAAATCATTAATTTCTTTGAACCTATTGTTCAAACTGTCTTCCGTATTGATATCAAACTTCAGTTCGACTTGTCTCCCATCTCTAGCATTGGACTTTAAAATGTGGTTCAAAACCTTTTTCACCGAATCTGATGGAGGCTCAGGCTCACTCCACACAACACGTATTGAATCAAGCCCGGAACATGTTGTATAGTGAGAAATCGACCGCTTCAAGAGATCATATCTCTTCCACGTATTCATTACAATGGCGTATCCTTTCCTGTCCACAAAACATTCATTTCATTGAGAATGGATAAGAATTGGCACTCTCCACTTCAAAGAAATTATAGCTCAATTAAAGCAGTTAAGGAAGTTCCGACTTATGGTAAGAATAAAAGTTAGACAATTCCTACAATTCTTTTCTCTATCTCCTTTTCCCACCACTAATGAATCAGCACATCCTCATTTCTCCTCACCAATTTGAGGTAAAATTTTGAACCTAGCACCGTTGCCCGACGCAAACTAAGCTGCTATGCAGCTCAAGTTGTTTGAAATCATGAATTCTAACAGTATATAGGGTAAAGAAGAGAACTAGAACATCAACTTGAAAATTGCTATTTAAATATTAATTACAAACTACGAAGCCTTTTTTCTCCTTTAAGCCATGGTTGGAATAATGTCAAGGAAAGAAATAGGTCATGCTACTAAAAATAGACAAAAAAACAGACACAATTCCCAAGTGGGTATCAATTTAATTATATTTTAAGTACACAAATTCCTAAATACGTGCTACCCCAATTCCCGACTTTCATAAAAAAAAATTAATTGATCCTCCCTCCGCTAACAAAACCATTAATTACTAAATGATGAAGAAATGAAGTTTCTGAACTTGAAAAAGATCACCATTTTGCGCTAGTTTCCCTTTTGACACTTCCTTAAGCAAAATTGAAATACTTTCCATTAAAGAAAGCCGTTTTAGCACAAATCAAGATACTATTTTTTTTCCCTCAAATTTCTTATTTTTTTTTTAATTCTAAAAAGTGCATACTGGACTTTGGTGCCAAACTATACATTTCCAATTACAAATTTACCAATAATACATTGACAACACTGATTCGGATTCGATATCTTAGTAATAGTTGCCTAATCCAACAAAAATTGAATTAAATTAAAAATTAAAATTCAATTAAAACAATTATTTCGCATCCGAAATAACCATACGAACCGCGAATCGGAGATCGGAGGCATGGAGACGCTGAGACCGGTCCATCCCAAGAACCCCGGTGCGCGGCTCGCCACCGCGATGAGCGTGAGCCCGATACAGCAGCACAGCACAAGCTTGATCTTCAACGATCCAACGGTCGAGATCGCAACCTGCCGGAACCTCTGAACCGTCCGACGGTTGATCAAGCCGCCTCTCATCACCGCCCCTATCTTTTACAGACTCAGTGAGCGAGTAGCGACTACTCACTGATTCCGAGCCGACTCGCTTAAGGTCGAGGGAACGAGGCGTTTTCAGGGACGAGTCGACTCGGACTGAATCGTCTCCGCCCTTCTAGAACATTCCATCGGCCACCTCGCTGGTGCTGAGAGAGAGAGAGAGAGAGAGGGAGGGAGAAATGTTACGGTGCAGCGCGGGTGTAATGGACACTCAAGAAAACGAAGACGTACGGCGGCGATTAGGAGACGGTTCTGCGGCGGTGGTGCTGACGTCACTGATCCGGTTGTCCACGCAATCGTTTACGTCGAGGCAAAACTTCCGTACTCGTGTTTTTTTTTTTTTTTTCCCTCAGATCGGAGGGAAAGTGATGTAGGATTTATTTTTAGGTTCCATTAACAAGGTGACAACGGAGATTGTTTGGACTGTGATGATTAAGACGCGAATTTCGGTGTTAATGATGGAACCGAAAAAAACGACACCCAATCTCCTATTTCGATCTGTTATTTTCCATAAAACGACATCACGAGAGCCTATCCTTCTTCTACCAGCAAACGTCGTTTTGTATTCTCTTTTGTTACTCATTTTCCTCTCTATTTGGGGTCTTTCTGATTGGTTAGGCCCAACTACTAGATTTTTTTTTTTTGACTATTTATTTATTTATTTTTTTGGCCCGAAATTTTTGAATTAGATATGTCACCACTCAAACCTATGTTTAGGAAGAAGTTCTCACCGGCTTAGAGCCACGTTGAGAATGTTGAACCATAGATTTTAGACAATAATTTTTGAATTTTGGATGGTTTTCACTTTTCAACTTAATATTACCAATTTTTATTTAAAAAAAAAACCAAATATTACTAATGAATACAGGAAAAAAGGAAATGGTTTTCAACTGTAAGGTTAACGTTTTCCCATTAGTAGTTTGATTAGGACAAAACAAATGGGGATAAGCCAATATTCTTAGTAGGAAGGAATAAATGGGTTTCTTAATTTGATAATAAATCATATCCTATAAATTAATGCTTTGCCACCTTCCCATGTTCTTAATTATTGTGACATTCTATCAAAGAAGTAACAACCAAAGCCGGAGGTTTGGTTTATAATGATGATGCCAATTTTTTTTTTTTTTCTTTTTTGTGAGAATCAATTGTGATGCCTATTACAACTTCAAGTTCACCTAGAAAAGAGTTGAACAATTGATTAAGGAATAGGAGAGAAGCCTTTGAATCCTATTAATTTAGTCGGCACTTATAAGAAGTAATCCTTACTAATGAGAACATATAAGTTACAAGTAGTATTTTCAAGAACCAGTTGGGATGAATAGCAATTGCTCACACCTTTGAATTAATCCATTTGTGGTCCACTTGATTGTCTTAGACAATTAAGCTATGCCTATTTCAATACTAACGTGGATAATTTTGATTGTGATTCATAGCAATTTTGTAACTCTTCTTTTATAAGTGAGTGGGAAAACAAAAGATAGTAGAGAAATGCAAGGTAAATTGCTAGCCATAGCTGGTCATACACGCACAAAATGCAAATAAATGAAATTCCAATGCCTTAACTTAATGGGTAAACTACTCTCGTATTCATTTTCGGGATTAAAAGTTCTCCCATATGTATTATATATTTAAAAAATGTGAATTTAAAAAAAATTAAATGAATAAACACTTTAAAAGTAAATTCTGAACAAAGAGTTAATTTCTAAAATTCTTTACAAAATTATTTTTTTATATTTATCAAATATGATATCGAGTGTAATTAAGTAGGTAGCTGAGTAAATTAAAATTTTTTTAAAATATTGAAATATGTGTCATTAATGTATTAATCCACTAAAATTTTGACAAATTAAAATATGCCAAGACGCACTGCTTGTCTATGGTAAACAAACTTCTTCAAAGTTAAAACAAAAAATTTTGGATTCAAATTGGAGTACTTTTTCAGTGGAATTCCAGTCGGTAGAGAATATAAACTAACTGAGCTTTGAAATTAAGCTTGACCGTACAGTTTGTCACTTCAGGTCTCATCAGAATATGCAATTTCCATTTGGCTTATTACATTATCGGTTTCAAAATAAATCCGCTCTAGTGTTTTATAATTTTATAACCTTGTCAGATAATAATATCAGGAAAATATTAAAAAAAATTCCTGTATTTTATTAAAATACCAGTTTTCTAATATGTACTTATAAATGTATAATTTATGGCCTGAATTTATCAGACTAGGCCAGAATAATGATAATAGCAAATGGTAATTATTATTTTTTTTTTTTTAAAGAGCAAATGGTAATTATTGTCGGCCGGGATTGGATGAAAATTTTCACAACAAAACAAATTCCTTCTTCCAAACATTGTTCACGATCGTATATATTCCTGCATTGGACAGTGGCACATGGATGGTGGCTGACTCTCTAGAATCTATTTTATAATCCTTTCCTGGTCAGAAAAATTGGGCAGCGTGTTATAAAATCAGATTCATTTCTATTATCTAGAGTCAAAGATTATTATAAATATTCTCCGTCAATCAGTCCAATCTAATTGGCTTTAAAGCAACAGTAGGAGATAAGAATTGATATTTTAACGTATTACCACGTATAATATTATTTTAGCTCTCAATAAAATAATCGTCTCATAATTAATCTTTTCGGCTAAGTCATTTTAAAATTACTAAAACAAAAACACATAAATTTTAAATAATTTTCTATCAAAAAAAAAGAAACAAAAAATTATGACATCTTAAGAATTATAATAAATTATTTTATTTTATACCAACAAATTTTATTAATTTTTAAGTAATTTAATTTTTAATTTTAATTTAAGGACATTCTTATTCGTAACTAAACACAATTATCTAACATCTCAAGAATTATAAATAAAATTATTGTGTGCAACAAAACACAATTATTCTGAATATCAGACAATCATATCACTATTTTTAATACTTTTATTAATCTGAAAATTAAGATTATTTTGTACCAAACGGTCACCGATAATTTTATAACTAGAATCTACCCTCTCCTTATTAAATTTGATATTGGCAAGTTAAATCAACGCAAAATAATTCTTTTGTTTCAACATTTTGGTGTTGTTGAGTAGATTAGTCATCAGAGGTTGAAAACTTGGTTTGGTCAAGAGTTATACGTGCCAGAAACTAACCAACTAAAACTAAGGGCGAAGTTTGAAAGGAATTAAATAAGACGTTTACTTTCACATAATCGGATAAATAGGACTTGAAATAAAAAGTAATAATGGAAGTATGTTTTCACTTCACTGTCTACGGATTAAAATCTTGACAATTTTCATTTCAATAATGCTAAAGATTTTACTATTATACTATTTTTTTTTTAACAAGGATAATGACAAAAAAAATTAGGGTGACTTTTTCAGTCCTATAAAAGGAAATTATCATTTTTATACTCTGTATTTTGATACTTTATTCAGTTTATACTTTCTGTTTTGGTTATTATCAATAGACTCTTAAATTTCATATTTGTTATAAATTTATATCCTGACACTAATTTAGAGCAATTAATTTACCAAGATGATTTAATAAATTTATTCTCGGATCAGTTTTTATTTGGTTTATTTTCAATTTTTTAAACGGAAACTTGTTAAATTAACTGCTCTAAATTGGTGTCAGGATATAAATTTATAATAGATTTCAAATCTAAGGGTCAATATTAATAATAACCAAAATAGAAGGTATAATTTGAATAAAATATCAAAATGCAGGATATAAAAATGATAATATCCCGTTCTATAAAATAATACTCTTAAGTCTTAACATTTTGTATTTATGTAAACTTTTATTTTGAGCAAAATAAAATACATAAATACCCTTCTATAAGTAATTAAAAACATTTAAATGCTAAATATTTTATCAGAAAATGTTTTATAAATATTTTTTATTTTTCAATTTTTTAAAATTAAAAGTTAAAAGTTAGATTAACTAATTAATATATTTTTAGAAATTATATTAGTGTTTGATACTTTATTATTAAATTTATGGGGGTAGTGTCGTTTTTAACCGTTAAAATAGTAATACTTTATTAAAAGTTCGATGAACTAATTAATATAATATTTTTAGAAATTATATTAGTGTTTAATGCTTTATTATTAAATTAATGAGGGATAGTATGGTCATTTTATTATTAAAATGGTAAATTAGCGATCATACAGTACAAATTTGAAATCTGAAACATTGGAGTATTATTTTGCAAAAAAAGTCAAAATATATATAGCATTATCCCTTTCAAATAATAGTTTTCCTAACATGTTAGCTGTCTTTATTGGATTGGTAAATTACTTATACTATAAGTAGATATAATAACATTAGCGAAATAAATTGTTACAACTCACGTACATGCCACATAAGATAGTATTTAAAAACAAAAAAATGATAGGTGAAATCTTCTCATTTCAATTGAATTAAATATACAACGGAAGATGTATAAAATATTGGGAAAAGTACACGATAAGTCACTTTTTTTGCACAAAAAAAAAAGCCTTATCTTTTAGGAAATTACTATCCGAATCTTTTAATTTGGACTTTCAAATTTCTCCTATATTGTGCAAATCAAAATACACCATCTTAAATATGTGAAAATTCAACCAAATAAATATAATCATGAATAACTCAATAACAAAGTAAACTCATGTTATTTGTATTGTGTTTGGCCACTTAAATAAGCTAGATTTTATCTTGTTTTGTCGGATTTTTATGTTCATATCTTGGTTGACATTTTTAGTGTTTATATTAAATTTTTATTCAAAATTTTGATTATGTTGTGTTGACAAGGGAATTTTGAAAGAAAAATCAAATTTAAAGGATTTTATTGTAACTTTTCTAAAATTCTTCATCCATACGAGTAAAACTTCAAAGTTGACTACATAATTTCCCTGATAAATTTAATAAATTACTGTAATTATTATGTGGATACATTTTTTTATAGTGCATATCATCAAGGGGTGAGAATAAATCTTCGATCTCCCTCTCCAGGAATTTCATCTCCTCAATTTCTAAAATGGCAAACGATTCAGCATTCAAAAAAAAAAATGTTATTCTTAATCTTTTAATTGGTCCACTTTGTTTATTATCGTCAGACAACATAAACAACAGAATGGAACCCATTTATGGTACCTAAACGTGCGAATAGCTGAATTAAAAGGTTGCTTGTGAAGTCCACCAGCATATGCCAAGTCCAATTAAGGCTGCTTAGACAAAATTTCAGAAGATGAGCACGTGTACATTTTACAAGGCCAATTGTTCACTTTACGCCACACCAGACACAATATTCAACAAAAGCTTCTTTTTTTCTTCCCAAAGATAACACGAGGGTGTTTTACGAAGTGATAATAACATAACAAAGATACATCAATGACCATGATAATGACGAATTTATTTCATAAATATAAGGTTGATAATGGTAATGCCAACGAGTGGCAGAAAAAGAATTTCACAAGTTGAAACTCATAATTTATTTTAGAAAATTTTAGAAACTGCAATTCTTCAAAAAAAAAAAATGACAACTAGTTTAAAAATGACAGCATTTGTAAAAGTTTATAGAAATAGTTTAAAATATAAATTCTCTTAGTTTATGATCACCATTAAATATAGACTATTAATAATAGTAATAAAATATAAATATGCATCACATCGTCATCACCAATAAGCATCATAGATAATACAGGCTAAATCCAAAATATGAACATTAAATATTATTACAAATCCAAAGTGAGTTACCAACCAAAAAATTAGGATAAACTTCTCAAAGATTACTCTGCTCCGGAGTTGCCTAAGTCACATTGTTAACCACCTGAGAAGGGAAAGAAAGGGGGGTAAGCATTCACATGCTCAATAAGAATTTCAATTACCCTTTTTGGTACGAATGCAACTTTTCAAACCTGCATGGTTAGCACCTTTCCATAACCCATTTATAAAACAAGTTTACAAGGTAATCAAGATCATAAGTAATCATTTAATCAAAACCAAAATTTAAGTCACAATCATGTTGTTAAAACCAAAACCCAAAATCATAATCATGTTTTCAAACAAAACCAAAGTCACCATGTTGTACATATTATAAATCAACCAAGTGTAAGTATATACATGAGCTCTCATTCTCTCATCACGGTCCTGTAATACCTCTGTAACAGAGGTACCCAGCATCCTGACATTACCCGAAGGTGTGTCAGCAAATCCTGCGCAGAGGTCTAGGTCTCTCACCTAACACTGCAGCAACTCGCCAGCGATCTAAATACCATAATACTAAAATGAAACTCAAGTACGTGATCCTATGGTAGGTACAATATGTCATAGAGTGTGTAATAACCATGCATCAAGTATTTTAAGAAATCATGCTTTAATACTCATTTGGTATTATTCTAGGATTTACAGAAAATCGGGCAACATAACGGCTGTATTTTCCCAAAACAAAAATTTTAAACCTGCATAAAAATCATACCAACCAATCCCAAAACAATTCAATATATCTCAACAGTTCACAAATTTATTAAATATCCAATCAAACCATTGAATTCCATGAAAATCGATATTTTCAAGAAATAGGTCATAATGTACATTTTAAATCAAAATAAGTATAAAACTTGGTAATTAAACCCCTACCTTGCCTGGCTAGCCATACTAAGCTATCGACGCTCGTAGATTCTCTAGTTGGTCACCCGGTAGCTCGGAGGGTCGTTTCGAGATCCTGTGAGCTCACTTTGAGGGGTGACTTTCCAAACAAAGCCTCAAATTACGAAACGGAGATCACCACTGAATTCAGAGCACCCAAAAACATTGGGTTAGACATATAATTCGATTAATTTGGGCCCGAGCCTGTGGCACGCAAATCGAGGCAAATCTCGAGCCTCGTATCTCAGATTTCGTGCCCACTCAAAACCTATTGATGTTTTATATCAAAACTAGTCTCTTGACCTTACTTAGTCTAATTTCGAAGTCCAATTTCAGTTTCGAGGCCTATAGCTCAAATTTGGGCTTAATTAGAAACTAATTAGAAAAGTTTCAAAAATACCAATTTCTGGAAATATTTAGATAAGCGCCACAAATTTCAGATCAGATTTTCTCTCAATCCTTACATCCAATTTCTATAAATCTACCACCCATTCTCCTATCTTAAACCACATTTTCATCCCTCAAAGTGTCATGTACAATGGATTAACATAGCAAATGTAATTGCACAAATGCGACTTTTTGTGTCGAAAATACCACAAAAACTTTTAAACGCTCACCGAGCTTCTTGGCTGAAAATTGATGGCAGTGGAGGGTAAACCCAGGTAGGAGGAAGCTTGGGCTTCGATTAAGTGGCGGTGGGTGGCAGCTAAGGGGGGCGAAACGATGAAAAACTACTACGAAACGTCGCGGGTTAGGCTCGACTTCGCGAGCTGCTTGCCGCGGCTGGGCGGTGCGACGGGGTCAAGTGGCTGGTGGCGGAAGTGCGTCAGGCCGTGGGGGAGGTGCGCCAGTCGGAGTCCGGGTTTGGGTCTTCGCCGGTGGTCGGCGGTGAAGCTGCACAAAGAAGGAGTGAAAGAGGAGAAGAAGAAGAAGAAAAAGAAGAAGAAGAGCGCAAGAGGAAGAGAGAAGAAAAATACATACATATAATTTTTTTTTTGTCAAAAGACCATTTTACCCTTGATAAAAACTGGTTTTTACATCCTCCTATCCTTAAGGGAATTTCGTCTCAAAATTCAGAATACAAGGCATGAATCAAAGTACAACCTCAAGTTGAAAGTCAAACAAATGAGGATACTTCTCATACATCTCGGTCTCAAGTTCCCAAGTTGCTTCTTCTTCCTTGTGGTGTTCCCAAAGAACTTTGACAAGTGGTATCTCTCTATTACGAAGCACTTTAAGCTCTCTCCCCAGTATTCGAACTGGTTGCTCCTCATAAGTCACATTCTCTTGGATAGGTACTTCTAAGTACTAGACAACATGAGACGGGTCAAATATGTACTTCCTGAGTATTGAAACATGGAATACATTGTGTACTCAACCCAACTGCAGTGTTAGATCCAGACGATAAGTAACAGGTCCAATTCTTTCAGTAATTTTGAATGGTCCAATGTACCTTGGAGCTAACTTCCCTTTAACTCCAAATCTTGTGACTCCACGCAATGACGTAACTTTCAAGAATACCCTGTCACCAATGTCAAACTCTACCTCGCTTCTTGAGGTTTCAACATAGCTTTTTTGGTGACTTTGAACAACCTTGAGTCTTTCTCAGATCTTATTAACCTTCTCGGTAGTCTCTTGTACTAGCTCAGGCCCAAGAGTAACACGCTCCTCTACATTAGCCTAACACAAGGGTGATCTGCAGGGTCTCCCATATAGTATCTCATATGGAGCCATACCAAGACTAGTTTGGTAGCTGTTATTGTAAGCAAACTCCACCAATGACAGGTAATCATCCCAACTTCTACCAAAATCTAGTATACATGAACGAAGCATGTCCTCTAAGATCCGTATAGTCCTCTTAGATTGGCCATCTGTCTGAGAATGATGAGTTATACTAAGATTCAATTCTGTTCCCAAAGCTCTCTGCAAAGCTCTCCAAAACTTTGATGTAAATCTTGGATCTCTATCAGAAACTATACTTGATAGTACTCCATGTAAGCGAACAATATTATCCACATAAAGACGGCTAAGTCGGGTGAGTGAAAAGTCAATCCTAATCGGTATGAAGTGTGCGGTTTTTGTCATCCGATCAACTATCACCCAAACAGCGTCATTCTTTCTTTGAGTCATTGGTAGGCATGTTACAAAATCCATGGTGATTTTATCCCATTTCCATTCCAAAATAGGTAAAGGCTGAAGTAGTCCAACTGGCCTCTAGTGCTCTGCCTTGACTTGCTGACAAGTCATACACTTAGCTACAAAAGTAGCTACCTCTCATTTCATGCCTTTCCACCAGTACTACCTCTTCAAATCATGGTACATCTTAGTGTTACCAGGATTTACTGCGAACTTAGACATGTGAGCCTCAGTTAGAATAGTTTCTCTAAGATAAGGGTCATTGGCTACAGCTAGCCTTCCATTGAAAAGCACAAACCCTTCTTTATTGGTACTTCAACCATCTAACTGCTCACCTTTCTGAAGTTGGTTCCAGACCCCTCTCAATTCTTGATCTCGCCATTGACTTTGTTGTGCTATCTAGAGGAGTGATGGTGTAGCCACAATGTTACTAATACAAGCAGTTTTTTCATTTTCGCTATATTCCAAGTTGTAGTCACCAATAGTAGGATCAAGGAAGCAAGCACGCTATGAGACTTTTTACTCAAAGCATTAGCTACAATATTAGCTTTTCCAGGATGATACTGAAGTTCGAAGTTATAGTCCTCCATATATTCAACCCATCTTCTCTATCTTAAGTTCAAGTCCCGTTGAGTAAACAGATACTTCAGACTCTTATGATCAAAATAAACTTCAAACTTCACACCATACAGATAGCATATCTAAATCTTAAGAGCAAAAATCACAGCTGCTAACTCTAGAACATGAGTGGGGTAGTTCTTCTCATGTGGCTTCAACTGACGGGAAGCATAAGCTACTACCCTGCCATTCTGCATTAAGACATATCCCAATCCTGAACCAGAAGCATCAGTATACACCACATAAGGTTCATTACTATTAGCTGACAATTTTATGTAATCCACACAGAGCCGAAACGTTCCATCAGCTTTCTTGGCAAACAGAACAGGAGCACCCCATGGAGAGGTACTACTCCTAATGAATCCCTTTGATAAAAGATCATCCAGCTGACTTCTCAACTCAGTCATTTCCAATGGAGTCATGCGATAGGCTGGAATAGAAGTTGGCTGAGCCCCAGAAATCAAATCAATACAGAATTCGATCTCCCTATCAGGTGGTAGCCCCAGTAAATCCTCAAGAAAAACATCTAGAAACTCGCTAACCACTGATATCCAAGGGTACTGATCGGCTGTTCCCATCTCACCATCGATGGCAAATAAATTCCCATAGCACTCTAGCTTCTTTCTTCCACCTATGCATGCTTTTAGAATAGGACTCGGTTTCAAAGGATTCAAGTGAGCTTAGTAAATAACAAGATGCCCGTCCTTTGGAAAGAGTCACTTTCTTGTTGAAACAGTCAACAGTTGCTCAGTACTTGGATAGCCAATCCATACCGAGAATCACATCAAATTGTTACAAAGGTAACACAACTAAATCTGCTAGTAGCTTCCTATCATCAATCACAACAAGACAACTATGATAGATAGTAGAAACATTGGTAACTCCACCCATAGGTGTTCCCAAAGTCAATACATGGTCCAACATAGAACATTTTAATCCCAACATTTGAGCAAACAACATGGAGATGAAAGAATGGGAAGCACCAGTATCAAATAAGACATGAGCCCAAGAATGAGAAATAAGAATCATACTATCAACAATATCTCTGTTAATGTGGTCCTGAGTCTTATCTGTCTCTCCAACCGCACAGGCTTGACTAGAAGCTTTTCCTTTTTCTATGTTTCCTCTTCTTTGACCTGGATGACTGCTACTAGTTTCTGGACCGGTACTAGCATATCCACGCCCTCCTTGGTTTCCAGAACTTTGTGGAGTTTGGAAATTCTGAGTATAGCCTTGGTTGTAGCCTGAACCTTGCAGCCTATACTGATACTAGTACTGAGAATCATAAGGCTGCTGATAAGGAGTGGAAGTGAATGCATGAGACTTGGTATGAGATTGCACTGGCCTCGTCTGACTGCCCTGAAAAGAAACTGAGGCAATCTGACTTCCCTGTGATCCTCCTTGAGACAATGGAGATCCCTGTTGACGGTAGGGGTAAGCTTTCTTCTGGTAGCCTTGCTGTCCATAATTAAAGCATCCATAAGGTCCATAGCGACTTTTCCCTGAAGAGCCACTACTGTTACTACTTCCATTGTTCTGAGAATTCTGCCCTTGCCATTGCTCTTGGCTTTTCTTGTTCATTTTCCTCTCGTTGCCCTTGTTTCTTGAACAATCTCTCGTTGATGACCGATCATCAAGTAAAGCCTCATCTTTTTGGGCTGCAGCAACTATGTTAACCAGATTGCTGAAGGGTTGGGTCTCAACATTCTCTAAGATGGTTGGTCTCAAAGCCTCCATGAACTTGACAATTTGGAGTGTAGGGTCCGTTCCAGGTGCATTAGCATATTATGCTAACTCCATAAATCGCACATAATACCCATTCACTATCATGTCACCTTGCTTGAGTCATTCATACTCTCTAATCATAGCAGCTCTATGACTATCATTAGCATAATGACTCCTGAATAATCCCTCAAAGGCTTCTCAACTTATGTCAGTCATGTCCTGGGTCAACTTGACTGTCACCCACCAATTAATAGCTCCATCAGTCAGCTTATAAGTGGCAAATATTACTTGGAACTCTGCTGACATCCCAATAGTTGTGAATGTCCTCTTGACATCTCTAAGCCATCTCTTAGCTGAGGTGGGATCAGGTTTCCCATTGAATGATGGTGGATTGAGCTTCATGAAGTCCTTGAAGAAACTAGCTTGACGAGCCTCAGGGTTTCGTTCCATCCTCAGACCCAATAATACTCGTAAAGCATTATATAAGCCGGCCAGAGGGTCAGGGGCTTGCTGTTGTGGTGGAGGTGTTTCAGCCCTAGGCTCTTGCCTCGTTATTCTTCTCCTCGGAGGCATTATAGTTTGTATTCATATGCCAAAGTGTTAGCGAGATAGTGATGCAATTACTTTGAAAAAAGAAGTCACAATCTAGTCTAATGGTCTCACATCCGAGGTAATTAAACATCTGCTATGATACCAAAAATCTTCTGTCACGATCCAAACCCCGCGCCAATGGCAGAAAAGGAATTTCACAAGTGGAAACTCATAATTTATTTTTGAAAATTTTAGAAACTACAATTCTTAAAAAAAAAAACGACAACTAGTTTAAAAACGACAGCTTTTGTAAAAGTTTATAGAAATAGTTTAAAATATAAATTCCCATAGTTTGTGATCACCACTAGATATAGACTATTAATAATGATAATAAAACATAAATATGCATCACATCGTCATCACCAGTAGGCATCATAGATAATACAGGCTAAATCCAAAGTATGAGCCTTAAATATTATTATAAATCCAAAGTGAGTTACCAACCACAAAATTAGGATAAACTTCTCAAAGATTACTCCGCCCCGGAGTTGCCCAAGTCGCACTGTAAACCACCTGAGAAGGGAAAGAAAGGGGGGTGAGCATTCACATACTCAGTAGGAATTTCAATTACCCTTTTTAGTATGAATGCAACTTTTCAAATCTAATTGGTTAGCACCTTTCCAAAACCCATTTATAAAACAAGTTTACAAGGTAATCAAGATCATAAGTAATCATTTAATCAAAACCAAAATTTAAGTCACAATCATGTTGTTAAAACCAAAACCCAAAATCATAATCCTATTTTCAAACAAAACCAAAGTCACCATGTTGTACATATCATAAATCAACCAAGTGTAAGTATATACATGAGCTCTCATCCTTTCATCACGGTCTTGTAATACCTCTGTAACAGAGGTATCCAACATCCTGACACTATCCGAAAGTGTGTCAACAAATCATGCGCAGGGGTCTAGGTCTCTCACCTAGCACTGCAGCAACTCGCCAATGATCTAAATACCATGATACTAAAATGGAACTCAAGTACGTGATCCTATAGTAGGTACAATATATCATAGAGTATGTAATAACCATGCATCAAGTATTTTAAGAAATCATGCTTTAATACTCTTTTGATATTATTCTAGGATTAACAGAAAATCGGGCAGCATAATGGCCGTATTTTCCCAAAACCAAAATTTTAAACCTGCATAAAACTCATACCAATCAATCCCAGAATAATCCAATATATCTTAACAGTTCACAAATTTATCAAATATCCAATCAAACCATTGAATTCCATGAAAATTGAAATTTTCAAGGAATAGGTCATATTGCACATTTTAAATCAAAATAAGTATAAAACTTGGTAATTGAACCCCTACCTCGCCGGGATAGCTAGACTAAGCTATCGACGCTCGTAGATTCTCCAGTTGGTCACCCGGTAGCTCGGAGGGTCGTTTCGGGATCCTCTGAGCTCACTTTGAGGGGTGACTTTCCAAACAAAGCCTCAAATTGCAAAACGGAGGTTACCACTGAATTTAGAGCACCCAAAAACGTTAGGTTAGATATATAATTCGATTAATTTGGGCCCCAAGCCCGTGGCACGCAAATCGAGGCAAATCTCGAGCCTCATGTCTCGGATTTCGTGCCCACTCAAAACCTATTGATGTTTTATATCAAAACTCGTCTCTTGACCTTACTTATTCTAATTCTGAAGTCCAATTTCAGTTTCAAGGCCTCTAGCTCAAATTTGGGCTTAATTAGTTTCAAAAATACCAATTTCTGGAAATATTTAGATAAACGCCACAAATTTCAGATCAGATTTTCTCGCAATCCTTACATCCAATTTCCACAAATCTACCACCCATTCTCCTATCTTAAACCACATTTTTATCCCTTACAGTTTCATGTACAATGGATTAACATAGCAAAAGTAATTGCACAAATGCCACTTTCTGTGTCGAAAATACCACAAAAACTTTTAAACACTCACTGGGGCTTCTTGGCCGAAATTTGATGGCAGTGGAGGGTGAACCCAGGTAGGAGGAAGCTTGGGCTTCGATTTGGTGGCGGTCGGTAGCGGCTATAGGCGGCGAAATGACGAAAAACTACCGCGAAACGTCGCGGGTTAGGCTCGACTTCGCGAGCTGCTTCCCGCGGCAGGGCGGTGCGACGGGGTCAGGTGGCTGGTGGCTGAAGTGCGTCAGGCCGTGGGGGAGGTGCTCCAGTCAGAGTCCGGGTTTGAGTCTTCGCCGGTGGCCGGCAGTGAAGCTGCACAAAGATGGAGCGAAAGAGAAGAAGAAGAAGAAGATGAACGAGAGAGGAAGAGAGAGAAGAAAAATATATACATATAAAAAAAAATTTTGTCAAAAGACTATTTTACTCTTGATAAAAATTGGTTTTTACAAGTCATTGTAGACACATAAATGCGGGTTAGATGTTGCCCACGTTCCGAAAAACTATGGCATTGGTTCGGGCTATACGTACATTATGTGGACCTGAGTTGGCCCATTATATATAGTAGGGATCGGACTAAGTTTCAGTCATAGGCCCACAGGCCTGACTAACCCCGATCTGTATTTCTATCGGTTCACATTAGGACCACATTTAGTCATTTTATATAATTTTAAATGTATTTTTTAATTAAAATTTTTTAAAAAATTTATTAAATATTTTTATTTATATACTTTTAATGTTATTTATTTACTTATTTTTATTTTTTAAAAAATTTATTCAAATTTTAAAAGAATATGAATGTGTTTTAAGCCCATGTTTGATATTTTAAGCATAAATAACAACGAAATTTGACTCATATTGTGGCTTATGTTCAGCTTGTATAAGCACAATCTATTTAGGCATGACTCACTTAAGCCCGCATAAAATGTGGGTTAGGTTTGTGGTCATGCTAGACCCCTTAATAAGAATATAGATCGAGTCAGATCAACTCATATTTTAGGCAAGCTCAGCCTAGGCCAAGTAGAAAGCCCATATAGGCTTAGCAAATGTGGGCCGATTTACTTTACATATCTATTATTTTAATTCTCGAACTTTCAATTTACATAGTAATTATAATTGTATTATGCAATTACTATAGTAATATCCCTTTTGTTACAAACTATAAATTTTTAACAGAAAATAGTTACGAACAAGACGTATAATTGAGTGTTATTTGCTTTTATAAGTATTAATATCATTTTTAGGCATAATAACCAAATTATGTTTTGCATATGACTCATTTTTGTTAAAAATTTAATAATATATATAAAAAAAATACATATCATTACCGTAACACTTGCATAAATCTTGGTAATCTATTATGAAGTTTAAAATTTGAAGTCTCATTATTGACTATAGTTACACAATTGTGTACTTTGTAAAGACTTATTTTCATTAATTATTTAATAGTTTGTAACAAAAAGATTATTGCTATAATAATTGTATAATTCATGAGTTATTGCTATTTAAATTGAAAATTCAATGACCAAAATAATACAATATGCCTAATTTAAGGGCTATTCATGTAATTAATCCTAAATAAAAATAAAATCGGGTTATTCCTGTAAGACAAAAATTTCATTTTCAACAATTGCAAGTTGTGCTCAACATTATGATGTTTAATTCTAGAACCGAAGTATCAAAACCTCTTTTGCGGGAGAAATGAAATATTATAGTTTCTTCAAGGTTGACTAGTGTGCCTATAACTGTAAAGTCAATGTAGTCTCACAAGGCAAATAGCGCGCATAAACAAAAAGCACTATATATGTACGTGATTCTTACATGTACATGTCTATATACACGTGCATTATACAAACATTGTACAAACATGATCTCCATATTCGTTGAAATGTGACATGTGAATAAAACAATTCCCATAAATTTTTTTAATTATTTTTTTCACTTTTAGGCTTTTATCTAAATAATGTATATTATGTTCATTCGTAACTTAAATATAAAATGGGTTTTTATAGGAAAATGATTAAATTTAGGTTTATTTTAAGTAAATATTTATTTTTCAAATGTTATACTAAAAAGACCAGTATTTCAATATCTATACCACGAGTAAAATATTACGTACTTAATATAAAAATTTGTATTCAGTATATAAATTAAAATTGATATATAAGCATATATACCAATAGTAAAAGTATATCAACCTAATCATTTAGTTATAAAATAAAAAAATAGATATTTATTAAAATCAAATAAAAAAGATGGACATTGGCTAAAATTTCTCTATAATATTTTATATCTAAAAGATGACATTCACTAAAATTTCTCTATAATATATTAGATCTAAGCCTTGCTTTAAGTCATTGTGAGGCACGGGCTATGAATCAGACTCTATTACTCCATAAACTCGTACTAGAGGTGTAAATTTATGCTGCCCAGCCCTGCTCGGATTTTAAATATTGTGGTTCAGCCCAACTCACTAGTCCAAAGGTTGGACTATTTTTTTATTAGAATAATCATTATTTTTTCAATTTTTCTTTTTAGGATTTAAAGGGTAATGCTTTATAAAAGCTAAAAGAATTACAAATATACAGAGACCTTATTTTAATTAAGTTTTATATGATAACTTTAAGAATTGAATTGTAGAAGAACAAACAATTAGGGTTTCTTATTACATAGCACTCATAAAATATATCAGAAAAAAGAGTGTATATAGACAACAAACAGATAATAAAAAAATTAAAATACCCTTACTAAAGATAAATAGTAAAAGTCTAAATATAATCTAACATTATATGATACCAAAGTAGTATTTTTCACAAAAAAAAAATGGTGTCAAACACGGAAGAAAAAGAACAAACAAAAAAAAAGCTTGAGGATGAATCCCAAATCAAGCTCCGGCCAAATCATCATTCCAAAACTAGCTTCGGCGAATAGCGATTAAATCTACATTCTGATTCAGTAGTCATTATTTATGGCGGTACCTTCTACTTCTAATGAGTTTCAGAGCAAGGTTCCTGTTCTAGTTCTGGCAAAATCTGGTAAGAAAATGTGGTATCCATTTTTTTTTCTTCTAGACTCAGTATCCATTTTTAGCTTCTGGTATCCTATATCTTGTTTAAAAGATGAAGTTGTTGATGAAAGAACCAAATAGATTAGCGAGAAACTTGTAACCATATTGGTCTATTTTTTAATTCATTATAAAATTAATGGTGTTACCAATAGATAGTAACCATAAACTAGTTTTTAGATGAATTTTATTTTCAATTGAAAAGTATAAAATGGTTTTCACTAACCAATATAGCTCCTTGTAACTAGTTACTAGAAACTCAAACACTATAAAGCAAAATCATACTCCGTGTTTCTTCTTTAGAACGATGAATCTATTGACTAATTTTAATTTTATTATATCCTAAATTTTGATGGTTTCCTCTGTTTAGTTTCCGAGAGTTTGTTAATTAAAAGTATTTGCTCTTTTTTTTTTTAACCAAAATGATGAAAAGAAATCAAAAGAAAAGGGCTACCAAAATGAGAGATCAAGTAATTCTATTTCTCATTATTAGTGAGAAGTTTCTAGGCTTTCACCTACTATTATCTACCAGAATAAGAGATCAAGTATGGAATGCTAATTTTATATAAACTCACATGTTTTTGCAATTTGTAGTTATGCATAAACAAGCTTTATATGCCTTGATTTGGACTTGATGTTATGCATGTTTTTATCATTTTATCTTTCCTTGATTATTTCAGCTTCTTGTAATTACTAATGAAATTTTACTTCTAAAAGATTCATGGAAACTAGGACTCATTTTATTACTGGTTACCGTTACTAATCTCGTAATCATATATTGTAAATTAGTAATTGGTTACTAGTAATTGGTAATGGAAATTGACTACTTCAAGTTATTGTAAACCATAGTTGAATAATCAAAAAGTAACAAAATTTTAGTTTTTTAGCTGGTTACTAGTTTTTACTTGCTAAAAACTTTTTTTTTTTTTGCTTTTTTTTTGGGTGTAGGAATGCATTGTGTGACAATTTTTGTTCATTATTATGGAATACGGGATAGCAACAATAATTATATAAGGTTCAAGATATGTAGAGTACTAGCACATAGTGACTGTTCATTTGAAAATCCCATTAATTCGTTGTCTACAGAGTTAAAGATGAATTTATCAGAAAAGAATTTGACTATTGAGTATCTAATGGAAAAAAGTAACCCAATTATGAAGATAACTAGTGACAGTTTTTTAATGTTTTATTTGGAATTAAAGAGAATGGATACTAATCTAACAAGCTATCCAATATGCTTACTTATAGAAAATGATTCAATGGTTACATCTAAGAAGAAGGCAATGCAGCTATAAGAAACCATAACAATGGATACCAGTCTTGAAAGAATGCATTCATTATCAGCTACTAAAAATAAATCAAGCAATTATATAGAGATTGATATGTTACCAAATTTCAATGAGTTTGCAAATAAGGTTATAGAAGATATTCTAAAAAATGACTATACTGAAGTTGAGGATATTATGAATAGTCTGAACTCTAAGATAATCTCAAACCCCAAAATAGAAAAAGTTAAAAAAGCTCAAATATACAAGAATAAAGAAGTTCTAAAACAAACTTTGAGTTATTATACAATCACCAACCATTTCCAATTTAGGACACAAAGATCTTGCAAGAATATATATTAGTTTATTATGATCCTAAATGTGCATGGTTATTTCGAGCTCAAGATATGGTAGAACTGATATCTTCATAGTGGGAAGGATTAATCATATACATATATGCTCATTTGTCAGCCCATAAGAAAATCACAGGCAAGCAAGAAGTTAAGTAGTCAGAGATGTCTTAAAATCGAAATTCTTGAACATAGAAAGAATCTATATGTTTGTCGATATAATGAATGATGCCATGGATTAGTTTTGGTTTTGACTTGAGCTACAAAAAATCTTGAAGTACTCGTGAAAAGGCACTAAAACTGGTGAAGGGAAAACTAGACAACTCTTATGCAAAAATACCAAATTATCTTTACATGTTGCAGCCTAAGAATCAATGTTTAGTGACTGGCATGCATATAGAAAGAGTGGTCATTTAAAGTATATATTTGTAGTTTGCCTACTTCTATTAAAGGATTTGAGCACTGTAAACTATAATTATGGTAGATGCAACATTTCTAATAGGTGCATATAGAGGAACATTAATGATAACATACACAGAAAATGCTAACAAGGACATATTCCTACTTGCTTTTGGAATAGCTGATTGTGAAAAAGATTTAAGTTGGGAATCGTTTTTTAGAAAATTGAAAGAAGCATACGGTGAAAAGAGAAGAACTATGCATCATATCAGACTATTATGAAGCATTGTGAAAGATATGGATGAAGTTTGTCCAAATGCCTCTCACGGAGTATGTATGTATCACTTATTAAATAATCTGAAGAAGTATTTTAAATCATAACCAATACAAATAAAAGAGGCTTTCTTGGGAGCTTCCAAAGCTTATACAATAGGAGACTTTAATGAGTACATGATGAAACTTGACAAATTGACACATGAATTTGCTCTTATCTTGAGGAAACCAGTTGCTCAAAATAGGTGAAGGTGTTTTTAAAAAACAATAGATACTCATAAATAACTTCCAAATTATTGAGTCTATAAATGCAACAAACAAAACTGCTAAAGAATTACCGATAGCTCCTCTACTAGAATGCGTATGAAGCCTAATACAGAGATGGTTTTGGGAAAATTAGAACGAGACACTTACAACCAAAACAAAAATTCCTGAAAAGACAAATAAGATTGTGATAGAAAATTACGATCTTTCTATGAAAAATAAAGGTATGCATAACAAATACTACAAACAAATCCTATTAGTTGGTGTCTAGATACTAGAAAATAGAAATTGGTAACCAAAATAAGAAGTTCAGTATATAGGTTTTAATTCTGAATGGGTAACCAATTAAAATCTTGTGATTTCTAATCTTGAAATAAGTTCCAATATCGGATGTGCAAAAAAGTTCCAAGTTGATAAAATTAATTAGTATTCAATAACTAACTACCAAGTAGAAATTAATTAATAATTAGTAACTAGAAACTGGTTACTAACAATTGAAAATAGCTTACTAGTAACTAAATAGCACATGGAAACTGGTAACCAGTAAAATTTCTTGAAGAAAATATTGAAAAAAAGACTAACAACAATTTATATTATTGATCAAAAATACAATTGCACCAAGTAAATAAAGTTTTATTCAATATTTCTTAAGGAACATACTCATTCTTGAAGAATGTAAAAGAGAAAATATGCTCTTGTGGTAGATTTGATCTGGATGAATTCCCTTGTAGTCATGTAATGGTAGTAATTCAAAGAAGACATCTAAATTGGAGTGATTATTGTTCTAAGTACTTCAAATGGAGGCTATGATGACCATATATGAAAGCTTAATTTATCCACTTAGAAGCGAAAACACATGGACCATACTAGAAGAAGTTTTAAAAATTAAAGTTGAAGCACCTAAAGGAAGGCAAAAATCAGGAAGACTGAAGAATCAAAAATCAAAGTCTACTATAGAATCTTAAAGAAAGACAAGATGTGGAAGGTGTAAGGAATATGGACACAACAAGAAAACATGCAAAAATCCACTGGTTTTGGAAAGGAAAAAAAAAAGCCAAGAATACATAATATGTTTCTTGATTTTAGTATGAAAGATTTTGATACATGATAAGGTCTTGAATTTAATCCTAAATTTTAATATCAACTGAATAGCCAAATTTAGAAATATTGAATTTAAATTAGTTTTACTACCTTTTATTCATATTTTTGGAGAAGAAATCAGAATGATTTGAACAATTAAAAATTCTATTAAAAAAGAAAAAGAAAAACTGAACCAAAAAAAGAGATCTGATTTCTTGTTAAAAGTAACTAGTAACAAAATCAGTAATTTGTAACCAGAAACTAAAAACTCATTACCGAGGATCACAAAAAAAATCTAGAAAATCAGGCTTTTTTAGTGTCATCTAAATATGCTTTTCTTATTATTGATTTTTTTCTATTAAAAAAAGAAAAAGTAAACCAATAAAGAGATCTAGTTTTTTGTTGAATGTAACTAGTAACTGGTAAGTGAAAACTGAAAACCTATTACTCATGATCACAAAAATAAATTAGAAAATTAGGCTCTCTTATTGTCATTTAAATCTCATTTTCTTGTTATTGATTTTTTTTTTCTATTTTTCTTAAAAAATCTGAACTAGAAAAAAAAGATTTGGTTTCTTGTTGAAAATAACTATTAACAAGTTACTGGTAAAGAAATCAGTAACTGATAACTGAAAACTGGAAACTTATTTCTCAAGATCTCAAAAAAAATTAGAAAAGCAGGCTTTCTTATTATCTTCTAAATCTCATTTTCTTGTTATTGATTTCTTTTTCTATTTTTCTTAAAAAATCTGAACCAAAAAATAGGATCTAGTTTCTTGTTAAAAATAACCAGTAACAAGTTACTAGTAACGAAATCAGTAACTGATAACTAGAAACTGGAAACT
Source organism: Parasponia andersonii (assembly GCA_002914805.1). NCBI lineage: Eukaryota > Viridiplantae > Streptophyta > Magnoliopsida > Rosales > Cannabaceae > Trema > Trema andersonii. The sequence goes on from JXTB01000058.1 coordinate 312,117, forward strand.
CATTACTCAGGATCACAAAAAAAAAAAAAAATAGAAAAATAGGCTTTCTTAGTATCTTCTAAATCTCATTTTCTTGTTATTGATTTTTTTCTTTTTTTTTTTTTAAATCTGAACCAAAAAAAGAGAATTAGTTTTTTGTTGAAAATAACTAGTAACGAGTTACTGATAAAGAAACTAGTAACTGGAAATTAGAAACTCATTGCTCAAGATTACAAAAAAAATCTGAAAAATCAGGCACTCTTAGTGTCATCTAAATCTCTTTTTCTTATTATTGATTTATTTTCTATTAAAAAAACTGAATTAAAAAAAAAGATATGGTTTCTTATTGAAAGTAACTAGTAGCTGGTAACTGAAAACTTATTATTCATGATCACTAAAAAAAATCTAGAAAATTAGGAAATGATTACCATTTACAGGTATATCTAGAAAAATTTGAAAGATCTAAGTACACAAAAGACTTGAAGTTTAGAAACCAAAAGAAAAAAATTCAACAATACATCAAAATAAATGCTTCCTATATTTTCTAGTCATTCAACTCTGAGTCCTCATCCTCTTTAGCTTCCGGATTAAAACCCTTGAACTCATTATCTTTCAACCGTCCAGGAAATTCACTATCAGACTCATAACCCTCAAGTTATTTCTTGCAAGTATGTTTATATTGATCCACACATAACATGTTGCGTTTATCCTCGACGCATAAAACTTTCAAGTTATCAATTGTACCATGGATGAAGTACTATGCGAATGCAAAAATAAATATACCATAATTACTGCATCCAAAAAACAACAATCCATATCAAAAGACATAAATAAACAAGGCCAAAACAAAAAAAAAAATTGAAAGAAAGTTGAACAAAATACCATTGTATTTGCTGAGATAGACCATCAACCATAATGATCTTTAGATAGTCAGTAGCTTTCTAATTCACAAAATACTAAGAACTGAGTTCAATATCATCCCGAGACTTATAAAAATAAACTAAATCCAATAACAATGGTAGTATCATTGAATATCATTCAACTATTTTGATTATTACTTGCACCCTGTAAAGAATTGTAGACACAAATACATCTAGCATGAATATCAAAATGAACCAGAATCCAATTATTTAAAGTCTCCATATGCACTGGCATCAAAACATGATCAACCTCACTCCAAGCAGTATTATAGTGCATGTAAAACCCAAGAATGTACTTTACTAAATGATCATTATTTTTAATCACAAAAAGATCATAACCCTTTTTCATATAAGTTGCATATAGAAACCTCAAATAAGAATCAAATTGTACATCAGTTGTGATAACCCTCAACAAAATCCTTTCATGATATCGCACTTCCTTACATAGGTAGTAAAATGAGACATCAATATGCTATAAAAGACATAAAATATAAATAAGAACCTCAAAAATAGGAAATATGCATATTAAGAGGCACAAAACTTAAGTTGGAATAACAAAACTCATAATTGATATCCAACTATAGATATTGATTCAACTTAACTAAAATTGGTTACTAAAATCCATATTCTAATAACCAGTTTCCAGATATTGGTACTAATTATTAGATTTAGGTAGCAAGTAACCAAAATTGGCTACTGACATCTAAATCCTGGTAATCAGTAACCAACATCATTCTCCAAAACTCAAACAAGCTTAATGACTACAATTTTAGATTTTTAAACATACCAAAAATTGATCTTCGAAAATCAAAATAAAATAATTGAATTTAGAATTTAAAGATCAAGTAAATCATTATAGATTGCTTACTGAACAATGAAGACTTCCGCCATCGTACTGCAAGTCAAAAAAACCATATCTTCTCTTAGAGATTTTAGTTATCACAAAATTCATTGCAAGCTTAAGTAGATTATCCTCTTTTCAATAAAATACTTTTTCTAAAAAAATTTATTAAGCAAACAGAAAGAATGTTAGTTAAAATAAAAATATAAACTTAACAATTAAAACATAGAATAAGAAAAATACTAATTACTCCCTTCTCATATTGACACCAGTATTAATGAATTTGATTAATTTTCTCTCCCAGCAACAATCAACTTTTACAAATAGGTTCGTTGAAAAAGGAAATAAACCTTTCATTTTTCTCTTTCCTTCAATCTTCTCCAGCTTCTCAATAGGCTCATCAACTTTTGCAACCAGGTTCGTTAAAAAAGGAAACAAACCTTTCACTTTTCTCTTTCCTTCAATCTTCTTCAGCTTCTCAATAGGTTCAGAAGAAGACTCAAAATTAGTGATGAATATAGATTTGAGTTGAACACCAGGTTTTAACTCTCTTTTCTCAACAAGAGAAGTCTGAAGAGGGTTTTCTTTGGGTCAGAATCTTGTAATGGAACCTATGCCAAAGAATCCTCCTTTAGATCACATTATAAAAATAGAAACGTAAAATAAATCAAAATCATAATAAGTAAACTAGTTTCTACAACCAACATTCAAGATTTTACTAAACTTAATATATATATATATTTAAACTACATCCCCTTATAATTGGGCACTCTGAATTGCATCTTTAATAGCCTGATCAATCTATTTCTCGTCCAAATGATCCAAAAAACATTCAGTTTCTGATGCATGAAAAGTAACCAAATTATCATGCTCAATAATAAGAACTTCCTTATCACTAACACACTGCAAAAAAAAAAAAAAACAAAAAATTTTACTCAAAATAACTGGTAAAAACCAGTAACATGTGGCTACTTAATACTAGAAACCAGTAACTAGTAGCAAATTAATAAAAAAATCAATAATTAGTAGCCAATTAATACCGTAAATCATGAAAAAAAATTAGTAAAATCTAGATTAATATAAAGAAAAATATTGTTTCTCCCTTCTTCATTTTGAACTTTGGTATCTACATTATCCTCACTGACTTTGGCAATATCCATACTACAAACAGAATCCTAACATGAAAAAATATATAAAAATTAGGCTCAAAATCACTGGTAGAGACTAGTAACTAATAGCAAACTAATACTAAAAAACTAGTAACTAGTAGCTAAGTAATACTAAAAACTAGTAACTAGTAGCCAACTAATACTAGAAACCAGTAATTGGTAGCCAACTAATACCAGAAACTATGAAAAAATTAGTTAAATCTAGATTAAGATAAAAGGAAAACCTTATTTTCTCTTTCTTCATTTTGAACTTTGGCATCTTCATTAACATCACTATCTTTGGCAGTAGTAGCATCACAAATAGAAACTTAACATGAAAAAAAGTATACAAAAATTAGGTTCAAAATAAATGGTAGAGAGCAGTAACTAATAGCAAACTAATACTAAAAAACTAGTAATTGATAGCAAACTAAAATTAGAAAACTAGTAACGAGTAGTAAAGTAATACTAGAAACCAATAATTGGTAGCCAAATAATACCAGAAACTAGTATTTGTTAGACAACTAATACTAAAAGCAATGAAAGAAGAACTAAAAACTAGATAAAGATAAGACAAAATCTTGGTTCCCACTCTAACATTTTGAAATTTGTCATCCTTATTACCCTTGCAAATAGTGCCAGTAGCACTAGCATAAACAAGATTCTAAAAAAAAAAAAAAAGAATAAAAGTTAAACTTAATGAAAAGAATAACTACAATACATATTTGAGTAATTTGAAGTGTTACATAATCATTATTTTCATATTTTTTCATCCTTGTACTCCTTAGTATCTTTTGAAACCTATATCTCTGGCTGAATACCAATATTGTTCCTCTCAGTACCTTTTTCAATAATAGTCTTAGGGCTGATTACTAAAAATATGATCGTAATCATCAATATTTTGAACTGATCTAATCGGAATGCTAGCATAACCTATCTTATCTCGAATACTAGCCAATAGTCTCATAATGACTAAATACTTTTCAATCATATCCCATTTTAGTGCATTATGCCTCGAAGCCAAATTCTCCTTCAACAACCCAAATTTTTTACTCAATTGTAGCTGCTCTAAAGAAATAATCTTGAGACGATTCTTCAAATCTGAAGAAGTAGTCTCAAATCTTGTTTCATAAACTTTCTTAGCCTTTGAAGAAGATTGCTTAGTTGATTTAGAGTAGGTAGAAGCTTTGAACATAAATGGAATCTTCGATGCAGGAACCTTAAAATCATCATCCTCTTCAACAGAAATTTTTGAAACAAAATCTATTGAGTTGTACTGAAACTCTTTCAAATTCAGCAACTCCCTCTCCTCGTTAGTTGGAACATTTTCTTTATTTCAATCTACAAAGAACAACTAATAAAATTTCTTTTAAAATTAAAAAAAAAAAAAAACAAATCATAGACAATAAAGACTCAAATCACACAAAAAAAATGAAATAAAAAGTAAGAAATTACTTCTTTGCAATGAAAAACTTTCCTCTCAAGAAATTTATAAAGTGATGTAATTCTTATTGACCAATTAATAGTACGTGACACAGTAGAATCTACATGCTGACATATTAACCCTGACAAAACATGAATAGTTTTGCACAACTATATTTCAAAAGTAAATGGAAATCCAAGTAACTTGTAGTTATTATCCTTAGATCTCATAGATATAATAGTAACTTCAAACTAGCCTCCAAGTACTTAATAGTAACTCCAAACAACTCCTTACCTCATGGATAATTATCGAAATCACTACTATCACACAAGTGCATGAAACATCTATCAACATTTATCTTTTACTAATGGTAACAAAAAATTAGAAATCAAATAAAGACATACCATACCAATGGCATCTTTATCATTATCAAACTCTAAAGACATACAACAATGCTCTAGAATTGTCTAGAAAATATTTTTATAATCCTAGAAATACTTATATAAACCATTCAAGCAGTCACACTTCTTATCGTTAAAATGAAATAAATCTAAATCACCAACATACTTCAATGTAATAACTAATGCAAATTCTTCAATACCAAATTTGAAAAACTGACCTCCAATCAAAAACTACAATACTAGCTAAAACAAGTTTTATTAAAAACTAAACTTGACTCCCTTTCAATTTCGTCTTAATATTCTTTATAATTTGAAATGGTGTAAAATACTGAACTTTAGAACGAAAATATTCCTTGAGTTTAAATTTCAGCTTCCACTCCAAGAAAACCCACATTACAGTAACAAAAATAATGGAAAAAAAAATAGAAAACAACACATATAAGAATATTAAAAAAAGTAACTATAAAACATACTAGTAACCATTTACCCATATCCAAAATTTAACAGATACTAAACTATTAACCTAAAAAGAAATATTTATAACATCTATAGAAAACCAAAAAGGTAGTGGCTGTTGTTTGGTAAAATAATATAGTGGTTCATTAAACTTTTGGATCCTAAGTTCCATTTCTTACTGATATAGTATCGTTATAAGGACTAGAGATCTGTGTGTATGTACATGGTTTATATTTTCAAGGAAAGGCAAAATAAAACTGAATTGACAGAGAGTTAAAAAAACGTACTAAAATCAGTCTCCACTGTGACATTTGGGAGTTTTGGTACAAGGCTCGTGGTTCTTTTTTTTTTTCCCTTGAATCTTGATTTCTCTGTGTATATGTACGTGTGTGTGAAAAAACCCACACTATTGCAAAGCAGAAATAAGAACCCAATATAGAAACCAATACTAAGAACCCAAAAATCAGATACAAATCAACCAAACAAGAAAGAACCCAAAAATCATACACAAATCAGTCAAATGGAAAACAATGACAAAAATAAAAATAAAAAAATCATACAAAAAAAATTTTCCAAAACCGCATGCATGTAAAATAACAAAAAATAATAAGAAGAATAATAATTACCCTCAAATGTTTTGAAATTGAAGCCTCCTCAAAATTTGGCTCCAACTGAAGCTTCTTAGCAAAAAAGATTCCTCTCTCTTTAGAACCTTTTCCATTATCAATCCCCTTCCTCTTTTAGACTCTTTGTCTCTAGAACCAGATTTTTCCTTCATCTTCGTGGGCCTTTTCGATTTTGATTCTGAAAGAGTTGTTGTTGAACTTATTAATTTCTCATTCATTTTCTTAGGCCTTTTTTATTTTAATTCAGAAGGAGTGGCTGAACTAGCACGAGCAATAACCATGGTTAGCAGGATGGAAGAAGATGAAAATAAATATGGAAGATGGAAGAAGAAAATTAAAGAAAGAGAAACAAAAATAGAAAGAAAAAAACAAATAATGGAATATGGAGGAAGAAAATGGAAGAAAGAGAAGCACTTGGAGAGAAAACTCAAACAGGAAACAATGAGCTAAAGGGCTACAAATAGCGTTGGAAGAGAAAAGGGCTTTAATAGGTCTAGAAAAATAGAATTTCTACAATTTAGTATTTCACTAAATAATACTATACACGAATAACAATTTTTTTTGGGCACCATATATATGCAACTCGTTTTATCAATTATATTATATATCCTAATTTTTACTTTTTTTTTAATAAAAAAGATTGGCTTATTCCTAACTCAAATAATTCGTAGGAAATGGCCATTAAAAACAAAATTATCGACAATATTATTCCTTGATAGAAAGATGGTAACTTAAAGGTAAATAGGTGTTGGAAGGGTATTATAGTAATTTCACCTATTCAACTACGGCATTGTATAGAGATTATAAATGTGGTATAGAGTATGCTAGATGGATTGGTTAATCAAGGTTTGTTGATTAAATCTCTATAAAAGGCATGACATTTAATTTAAGAGTGTAGTATTGGGCCTTTAGTGGAGTGTCCCCTTTACTAATAATATTTATATAAATACCATAATAAGAGTTATTATGTATTTATCATATTATTGGAGCTTAGATTATTTGGATCCATTAGGTCCCTTGTCTAGCTCAATTAAGCTCATTAATTGGTTGGTAGTATTTGTGAAATAAGTTTCATGAAACTATATAAAATAAGGATTCTACACAGAAATTGGTATTTTTATAAATAAATTTCATAAGTTGGACATATTTATAAAAAAACACCCAAAGCCCAAATTAGAGAACAAGCCCAATCTTAATTGGACTAGGGTTAGCAGTTTTTGGTCCCATATATATAAGATATATGAGAGGAAAAACTATACAGTAACTCATAATGAGTCACATGCATAAGGCATAGGGAGAGAGAGAGATTTCGGTCAACCTAGGCTAAAGGAGAGAGAAAAATGTTTCCTACAATTTCATAGTCTCATCTCACATTCCGGTGTTCCATAGGACCAAGAAGGCGTTCTTGATCGTTCTCCAACGAAGGTTTCGACTTGGTACCCACTCGCTTCGTCAACCAAGAGCAAGAGCATAGACAAGAAGATATAGGGTTGAAGGTCTGATCACCATCAATAACGTGATCGAGGAGGAACACACTACAAGAGGTAAACTCTAATCTCATCTCTAGTGTTTTGTATCTAGATTTAATTTATATTGTACATGATCCTATGTATAATGCATGTGTTATATGATTATGAAAACTTTTTCATGTAAAAATTTTAAAACCTAAATCCGCTATTTTTCCGCTGCGTTCATGATATGATCATGTATTTTCCAAATCTGCATGCATGATTTTCCTAAGTATTAGGTCAATTTACCAATAATTGGTATCAGAGCTTAGGTTCATATGTATAGCATAATATTGATCTAGACTTGAATATCTAGGTTATATGATTGAGTTTGAGCAATTTTTGTTTATAATAGTTAAATGATTCATGGTGATGAATGATATTTAAGTACGTATACTATTGATTTTTACATGGTGAGAAAAATTGTGGATTGTGATTCTAGCAAAATTAGGTTTGGGTGTTCTTGAATTTTATGTTTGATAGATTCATGAACATGTTTCAAAGATTTTGAAAATCTGAAGAATTTTTTTTTTTTGATGTTGTTTTAAATTTTTCAGCATTTAAAAAAAAAAAAATTCTGCCAGCTT
>JXTB01000058.1:325153-350299 GCA_002914805.1 Parasponia andersonii
ATGAGTGTATTTTTATCTTTTTGTATGCGTACATGCCTCCTCTTTTCGGAGACGCATGGCTCATATATATAGTCCTGAAATCGTGAACCTCATAATTCTTAATCCCAGGACCGAGTACCTTTTCTCATCAGGACTTACTCTAGAGATCACGGGACAGTGATTCTCCCTGCATTGTCGTAGCCTAATTTCCGCCATCCTCTATGGCTCAAGTCTGTTAAGGGCGAGACTTTGACAAACCGCCGTTCTGTCAGGACGGTTTGTCCAATGCGCGCACCTACTCAGGATCACATTAAATACTCTATCTGGGTATGGAGCTGTGAGTTGCTTCTCACTGTACTCTGATGGAAGACCCTTGAGGCTCCCGACCCTCAGCTATCGAGGTAAGAATCGGACTAGGCCGAGTCCATCCAGGGTCTAGGATGGGCTCGGCCCTAGTCTTGTACAGCCCTTGGGCCTATGCAGTACCATGTGTGACTCGCGTGGCTTTTAATTAGTCACTCTAGACACGTGTCGGACGGCGTGCTCCACTTATGACTTGTTCTGCCACTTAATCGTCTACGTGGTGTATGATTTAGGAACAGGTCCCACAATAACTATAAGATTTAATAAAATTGAGTTTTACTAAATTAATCGGCAGCTATGAGAACTAATATTTATTAATAAAAATTGACATGTGAGTCACCCTTGTATCTAAATTAGTAATATATTTTTTATCATACAATGTAAAAATTTATCCAATTGGGATAAATAGCATTGTCGATATATTTTTACAACATAATGTAAATAATTTTCAAGGATATTCATAGTTGGCTAGCGACTCTACTTGTTATAGTAGGAAAGGATGTAATATGAGATACAAATCGATAAATGAAATGAAACTATAAAATTTGAGAGATAAAATAAAATAAATCCAAATTAGAAAATCATGCGTATCCCGAGAAGCATGTGGCGATGCATAGCCACAAACAAAATAATGGCTATAATTCAATAGGCGGCAATTAATCCGGTTAATTAATTAGTGGACTAATATTTTAACCATGCTTTGGTCACCAATTTTAGAACGTTTGAGACTTGTTGAGGGTTATTAGCTGGGAATGAATGTCTGTTGTGGGAGTGTTATCCGCATGTTGTATTCAATTAAAACATATTTTATACTTATTTTCTTGATTAATTAGTTACGTTGATTCGAAGTAACATATAATATTTTATGTTCGAATGAATAATCAATAAATACTATTTAACTTACATACACAACCCATTTAAACATTGTCGTGCATTGATGCCATTAACTCAGTCGAATAGGTTTTGACCTATCGGGTGAGCATTTGTCCTCGTTCTCTCATGGACTTACCGGATTCTTCTTTTAGATGGACTCATCATTGTTAAAACTTTATTGTAATCTTTTAAGTTTCAATGTATTACTTGGGATTTAATATATAAATAATGTTTTGGTTAAACGGATCTAATTCGTCTGATGATTCATAATTTTTTATTTATGTGGATCTCACATAAATTTTATTGTGAGCTAATAAAATTATACGGAGGATTGTAACGCTAACGCTCACAATAAAATTATACGGAGGATTGTAACGCTAACGATCTCCATGCTAGTACTACTGATCACTTACTGCGCTGCTAGAAGGCTAAAATTATCAAAGAATATGTAGCACTTGGAAATGAGAAATTTTTATAGTACCATCTAGTTCTACTCTTTAGTTTGCTTTTGTGTTTTTGTAGTGGGGAATGTCATCATTTAAAACCAGCGATAAGAAATTATAGTACTTATACATATACTTGGGACAGTATGTAACTTAGTCACTCATATGGTCATAACATAACGTATTATTAAGTAATTCTATCTAAAAATAGATTACATAGTTGTAATAACAATATCATATTGGACCGTAATTGGTATGGTCTTTCTATGCATTTTTAAAGCCATAATATGAACTACAACCTATCCAAATAAGTCATGCATTTATTTTAATTTCCTGCCCTTTGGGATAGACACTTTCGGAGATCATTTAAAAACTGATAGCCATCTCAAGAGGCCATTTATTTTGGACCAAATGAAATGTTGTTATTTGGTTGTCGCACCTTAATTAGATCACTATTCTATATTTTTTTCTTTTAAAAGAAGGGCTCAATATCAATCTTTATTTTCAGTTGTAAACTTGGCAATAATAGACCGTGGCCATCTAAATTCCAACCAGAAATGATGCGTCTAATCCTTACAAAATTAATGTATAATAATATTCATTACCAAAAACAAAATAATGTATAATAATCCATAATCAATTGATGCTTGAAAAAGAGACAACGAAGTTTAATCACATAAAGATTCGTAGATGATGGGTTAGATAAGGACATGGAAATTAATCTTTATTATCCGCACATATGTCACCACTATTAGATTATTATTGTATTAGGAACGAATTAGTTGACATGTTTAATATAATCCAAATTCCACTATCCCTCCCTTACCCTCCATCTCAAACTGCCAGCGTGCCGATTTCTGCGGCTTTATACGTTTTGAAGAGATAATTATTACTTATCCTCTCATTATATATACTCAAAAAAGAAATCAACAAATTTTTTAAGAGTATATATGTGTTATGATATCAAAGATTAGCCATATAAAAATGGGTATCGCCATTTTTTTGTCGTCAGCATTGTACACCGTCCACGTTTTCTTATTCATTCGAGAAATTATTCTGTATATAAAATAAATAATAATAACAAATAAAGAAAAAACAGAAAACGTTAATGTATATACTTTGATTAAGTACTGGTTGGACAAATAGGACACGGAATATTGTTTCAGAATTCGGTCCACGTACTTTTCTGTCCAAAAATCTAACCTTGACTCCTGAGGCTCATTACTACGTGACCCAGAAACGAAATTGAGACAATTTTAATCACAGGGATGTATGTGGCACTAAAATAAAGAGGCAAAAATAGACAACGATCAATTCCGTTACAGAGTGGAATGCACTAGAAGGCAACCTAGTGGCTTGTATGAAGCGATGAAAGATCATTTTGCCAGATATTCGACGGGTCCATCAGCTGAAAAATCACAAGCCTAAAAATTACAAGTATACAGTGCTAAAACATGCTGAAAAATAAATTCTCATTATAAGTACGTATCATGGTCCCATAATTAATAGTCAAAACTCGTGGCATGGTACACCAAGGACCTTATTAATGTTACTTGTTACATTTTAATACTTGAACAAGAACAAGAACTTGGGAATGGACCACAGCCGCATTGAACTAGTCATTGTCTATGATGATGGCATTAATGAACATGGGGGTGGTGGTCGGTGGCAGTCGTTTTCCTCCGATGCCTGAGTGGACACCGTTGTGCCAGCTCAGATGGACCAAAAACATTTTTTTTTTCCCCTTAAAACTTTCTTCCCGTTAAATAATCTTCCTGAGGGCATTTATGTAATTTGGGAGGAAGAACCCAGAAAATGATTGGTCGGCCATAAGATAAGAAAATGAATTGAATTAATAATAGTTATTTGGACCCACCACCTGTCCACCTTACTTCATTCGAATAGGGACCTGGGGGTTATATAATCACTCTCTCCAGTGCTTCTCTCACTCACCACCCAATCTGTGAGAGAGCACATCAAAGAGTTTTTTTTTTTTTTTTTTAATCTTATTAAGGAAGAAAAAAAAAAAAAAAAAGAAGAAATAAAAAAGAATGGAGGCCAAGGAAGAGGATGTTAGGTTGGGAGCTAACAAATTCTCGGAGAGGCAGCCGATCGGAACGGCGGCTCAGAGCCAAGACGAGGGCAAGGACTACAAGGAGCCGCCCCCGGCGCCGTTCTTCGAGCCGGGGGAGCTGACATCATGGTCCTTCTACAGGGCCGGGATCGCCGAGTTCATCGCCACATTTTTGTTCCTTTACATCTCGATCTTGACCGTTATGGGCGTCGTCAAGCAAGATAAGAAGTGCGGAACCGTCGGAATTCAGGGGATCGCTTGGGCTTTCGGTGGCATGATCTTCGCTCTCGTTTACTGCACTGCCGGTATTTCAGGTAATAATAACAATAATATACAAATACCACGGAATCTGATTTTAGGAAAGGAAAAAAGAAAAAATTATACTACACGCCCACCGTGGGGCTCGAACCCACGACCACAAGGTTAAGAGCCTTGCGCTCTACCGACTGAGCTAGACGGGCGCTGTTGACTTAATCTCTTTCTATTTAGGTATTTGTTAACGTCGTTAAGTGGTGCAGGGGGTCACATAAACCCGGCTGTGACGTTCGGGCTGTTCTTGGCGAGGAAGCTGTCGTTGACTAGGACGGTGTTCTACATAGTGATGCAGACTCTGGGTGCGATTTGCGGTGCCGGAGTGGTTAAGGGCTTCCAGAAGCACACCTACATGGCTAACGGTGGCGGTGCTAACGTCGTTAACGCCGGTTACACCAAAGGTGACGGTCTCGGGGCTGAGATCGTTGGCACCTTCGTCCTTGTCTACACTGTTTTCTCTGCCACTGATGCCAAGCGCAGCGCCAGAGACTCTCACGTCCCAGTACGTACTCATCTTTTGTTAATTATTAGCAGTAATCTCTCTCTAAAATGTTAAAGTGACAGCTGGGTTATAGTTTTTAATGATCGCTGATTGGTGGGTTTTTATTAGATTTTGGCACCTTTGCCTATCGGGTTCGCTGTGTTCTTGGTCCACTTGGCAACCATCCCCATCACCGGAACCGGCATTAACCCGGCTCGTAGTCTCGGTGCTGCGATCATCTACAACAAGGACCACGCTTGGGATGACCACGTAAGTATTTTTTTTCCCAGAAAATATTGACTTTAATACCAACTGTTGTAAAATAATTGATACGTATATAAGTAGTGTTTTAATATTCTGTAACAGTATTTTAACAGAGTGGCTATGTACTGAAACTTGTATTTTTTTTGGTTTGCAGTGGATTTTCTGGGTGGGACCCTTCATTGGTGCAGCCTTGGCGGCCCTGTACCACCAGGTGGTGATCAGAGCCATTCCCTTCAAATCAAAGTGATGATCATCATGATGATGTTCATGGACCCGTTGATTTCAATGAACAAAAACAACTACATGATTAATACTTGTCTTTTTGTGGCTGCTGTATCTAATTTGATAAAAAGAAGAAAAAGAAAAAGCCAAGTTTGTTATGCTTTCAACTTCAATGCTCTTTGGCTCTGTGTATTTGTATCATGTACGTAAGAATCCGTAATGTTATTATAGTAATCCTCGTGTTTTTCTATATTCAAGGGCCTCCTCCTTTTTTCTTTTTCTTTTTTTTTTTCCCCTTTTTCATTTATGTTTTCGAATTTTCTTTTTTTGGTTCAAAAGGGTCCTGTCTCATGTGAGTGGGCAGGGTCTGTATGGCTGTGAAAGAAGCCGTCTATTTTTCAATTGGAAATAAAGACAGACCATATATACCTACTGTTATATATGACGATTTGTAGTATTTAAATTTAATGGAGTCTTTTTCGTTCACGAAATTAAAGCATTAATTAAAATCATGGGTATAGTGTGTTAGGTGGAATTTTCTGATATTCGTATGCTGCGATAATTGATCTCTTTGTCATAATCAGTGATCAAAGCACGCTAAAGGGCAAAAAGTCTAACCGCTTATGCAAGTCTAACCAATTATACGTTATTTATTACACAGGCACTAACGTGAGTTAAAGTAATAATGCATCGATAATGCATACTTACTAGAGTGTTTATTTTAATAATTTTATTTTTTTATTTAAATAAGTTTTAAAATAAATATTTATTTTAATAATTCAGTTTTTACATTCAAATATTTCATTGATCACATTAATTATTAAAATAAATTTTTTGTGTCTTAAAAATAGAGCCTAAAAATATATTTTTGAATGATTAAGTATTTTTAAATAATTAATTCTAATATCTTTTATTTTAATTATAATATATTTTACTTTATTTTACTTCAAATATTTCTTAATCTAATTTTAACTTATTTTACAATTTTCATTTAAATAAACTCGTGAACTGGTCATAGTTTATCAATGAAGTATTATATTTTTAAATGTTAAAGAAATTAAGCTAAAAAAAAAAAGTAGTAGTTCGTTTATTACATAATTTCAGCTAGAACTTGACATTATTTATGATGAGTGTTGTGCGGTCTAAAATCCTATGCTAGGTCGTATGTGTAAGAATATGTGCGACCTCCACCGCATAGAATATGCGACCTCCACCGCATATGTTATGTGCGACCTCCACCGCATAGGGGTTACGTGCGACCTCCTCCAAATAGGTTATGTGCGACCCGAAAGAAAAGGAAACTAGTCTTTACTTCGTTAAACGGGTAACCTATAAGGAAATGGAAACAAAAGTCTCTCTTTCAAGTTCGACCAGTTACCCGATTTAAGTGATTACCCAATTATGTTATTACTCAAATTGTATTACCCGATTGTAGTTACCCATTTTTCACAATTAGGAATATTGAGTTACCCTCATCTATATAAAAGGAACTCAAGGTTTCGGGATGGGAGATCTTTTCCAAATCTAGGGAGGCAAAAGAATTCTCAAAAGTATTTTCTTTTTTTCAGACAACACATTGTAATTTTGAGTTCTTATAATTCTCCAGAATATAGTGAAAAACATTGGACGTAAGCTCATCTTTTTCGGAGCTGAACCACTATAAAATCTTTGCCTCTTTATTTGCTTTGATTAATAACACTATTCACACAAGCCACATCTCATAATTTTTTCTAAAATTTATTATTGACAAAACCTCCATCAATAATTGGTGCTAGAAGGAAGGCTATTCCAGCAAAACAGTGTCAAATTTCACTTTTTTAATAATGGCAAACACCAGAAACACTACCAGAGTCACCGGAACTAGCCAAAACCAACTCCAAAGCACTGTTGTTACACAGGCAGACCCTGCTCAGGATCAGCCTACTATGACCGCAACAGAGAACCTTTCCCAGAGACAGGATCGCATAGAGGAGACACTGGTGAACCTTCAGCAAGTCACTAACTAGATCAATGACACCCTACAATGACTTGCTGAAGGGCAGATGGTGATCCCATTACAGCACGAACGTCCCAAAGAACGTCCTACTCAATTACCTGAGAAAAGAATACAGATCCTAGAGAAAAGAAGATGTGGCCAGCCAAAAACCCAGCAAGAGCATCATGAAGATCGCATCTCCAAAGAAAAAGGCAAAGTCACAAACTTGCCTCTAGAATATGGTACGGAAAGTTCGAGTACTAACTGTGATCGTGGACAACCTTCTCGCAAATCCACTGATAGTCAAGATCGCTTGAGTAGCGAACGAAGACGACCATCGAGAAGCGTCTTCGAAAGAATTAGCAGAGAGTCGAGACAAAATCCTACAGACGTAAGACAGTATTTGGAGTGACGACGTAGCCATGATCGATCCGTATTGCATCATAACGACCAAAGCCAGTCTCGTCGCACTATTTCATTTGATTCCTCTCACAAATCACAGAAGACTCTACCTGACCAGCCCGCCATGCATCAGGATAACGATCAAAGGCCGCCCTTGCCACCTGCGAGAGATAATGCTTTTCCTCTGAACGTCGATGTTCACAATTTAAGGATCGCATTAGACGCACTTGCTGGTTGGGATGATGAGCTCGCTGATGGGTATCGTCAATCGCCATTCAGTGAGGAAGTTCGAGCTGCAGCCCTACCTACTGGATTCAGACTTCCCACCATTAACACTTTTAATGGGAAAACTGATCCACAGGACCATATGGATCACTTCAATGACTTAATGGAACTCCATCGTGTCAATGATTATGCGCGTTGCAGATCCTTCGCTGTAACTCTCTCGGGAGCAGCAAAGAAGTGGTTTTGAGGACTCAAATCTGGCTTGATCTTGTCCTGACAACAACTTCAGACGGCATTCTTGAGATAGTTTCAAGCTGCAAAGAATTTCATTGTTCCACTTGTTAGCTTGTCTGCAATCCGACAAGGTCCAGAGGAGACTCTATATTCTTATCTCAATCGATTCACCTCAAAGTTAGCAAAGGTCAATAACCCACCTGAAGGAGGAGTTCTAACTCTCATGATGGCCGGGGTGCGACCAGAAACTAAACTCTGGGAGGAATTACTTGAGCGAGAATGTAGAACTCTTAAAGACTTCTACTGAAGGGTTGGTCGGCATCTGAGGTTAGAATCTTCAAAAGACTAAGAAAGAAGGGAGGAAAGATGCGACTAAAGACGCGGTCATTATCAACAATAATGGTAATAAGAAAAACAAAAGGAATAATGAACAGCCGAAGGAGAATCAGCCTAGACCCAAAAGGCAGGAGATTTCAAGAGTTCCCATATGGTTCAGCAATCACACTGAATTAAATGCGCCCATAGACCATATCTATGCGGTCACAAACCAGAAGGAGCGATACCGTCAATCGGAACCGATGAAGCAGGACAGGATAAAAGGAGACCCCAATAAGTTCTGCCGGTATCACAATGATATTGGGCATGATACCAATAATTGCTTTACCCTGAAGGATGACATTGAAAGGCTGATTAAAGAAGGGCGACTACGGCAGTACACCAGGCAAAACGACGAAAGGCGAGAAGAAGACCAACAGCGACCTCCAGAAATTCAACGCGAAGTCCGAACTATCTTCGGAGGACCGCATGTTGGCGTAGATTCGAAAAGGGCTCAAGATAGGTATGCATGAGAAGCTCGACAACAGCCATTAACTAACGTCATGCATCTTGAGCAGCGATCACGCAAGCTTCAACGAGTATCGAATATGGACATTACCTTCACAGAACATGACGCAAGGGAAGTCCATTATCCACATAATGACGCGTTGGTCATAAAAATTAACTGTGGAAGTACACAGTTATGGTGAGTATTGGTTGATAACGGGACTACTATGGACATCCTGTACTTCGATGCCTTTAAGAAGATGGGGTTGAATGAGAGTGACTTAAAGCCTACCACCATTCCATTCTATGGTTTCACTGGTGACAGCCTGATGTCTATGGGCATGATTGAATTGATGGTCAGTGTTGGGACCTATCCTAGGGTTTCAACGATAATGACCCAGTTTTTGGTGGTAGATTACCCCTCTGCTTTCAATGCTGTGCTAGGAAGACCGACACTTAGGGAACTTCGAGTCGTCACCTTGATCTACCATCTCACTATGAAGTTCTCGACCCAACACGGGGTTGGCGAGGTGCGTGGAAACCAATATGATGCGAGGACTTGATATAACAACTCGCTAAAACTCGCAGCAAAGGATATGACGTCCCGCACAATAATGGTCCACCTGCCAGAGGAAGCACCAGTCGAGGCAGCTAGCAAAGCGTTAGTCAAGGCAGCGAGCAAAGCGTTAGTCGAGGCAACGAGCAAAGCGTCAGTCGAGTCATCAGACAAAGCGTCAGTCGAGTCGACAGTGAAAGCATCAATCGAAACGACCAGCGAAGACTTCGATCCTCGAGAAATAGATGAAGAGGTCAGAACTGGACCCATTGAAGATCTAGAGGACTTATCATTCGACATGTCTTCCAAGACTTTGAAGATTGGAACGGAGGTTCAAGGACCTGTGCGAGCTTCATTGGTCACTTTTTTGAAGTCTAATTTGGATGTCTTCACATGGCAACATTCGGATATGGTAGGGATTGATTCAAGGATCATATCCCACCATCTTAACATAGATTCGACAAAGAAGCCTGTACGACAGAAAAGAAGGGCTATGAATCCAGAACGCTACGTCGTGTTAAAAGAAGAGGTGGAGAAGCTGCTCAAAATTGGGTTCATAAGAGAGTCTTTTTATCCTGACTGGCTTGCAAACCCAGTTTTGGTGAAGAAACCCAATGGGAAATGGAGAACGTGCATCGATTTCACCGATCTCAACAAAGCATTCCCGAAGGACAGCTTCCCACTTCCAAGAATCGACCAGCTTGTAGATGCGACATCGGGGCATGAACTTTTAAGTTTCATGGATGCGTATTCTGGATATAATCAAATCCTGATGTACGAGCTAGATGAGGAGCATACTTCATTCATCACGGATCGAGGATTATACTATTATAAAAAGATGCCCTTCGGACTTATCAACGCAGGAGCGACCTACCAACGTCTTGTCAATATGATGTTTGCAAAGCATATTGGCAAGACAATGGAGGTATACGTCGACAACATGCTGGTGAAATCGGAGAAGGCCAAAGATCACATCAAATACCTTGATGAGATATTCAAAATTCTCCAGAGATACCAGATGAAGCTGAATCCCTAGAAGTGTGCATTCGGAGTAGAATCTGGAAAATTTCTGGGTTTTATGGTCAATCAACGAGGAATCGAAGCAAATCCTCAGAAGATACAAGCATTGATTGATATGCAATCTCCTCGTAAACCCAAGAATGTGCAAAGCCTAGCAGGAAGAGTAGCTGCACTGAGTCGGTTTGTATCCAGATCAATCGATAAGTGCCAACCTTTCTTTGAGGTATTAAAAGGATCAAAGAGGTTCGAGTGGACAAAAAAATGCGAGCAGGCATTCCAAGAATTGAAAAAGCACTTGGGTTCTCCTCCACTCTTGTCGAAGCCAAATCTGGGAGAAGAATTATGCTTATATCTCACTGTTTCTAAGTATGTGACGAGTGTTGCATTAATTCACGAGGAAGGAAATATTCAGCGACCTGTGTATTATGTAAGTAAAAGATTACTTGATGCTGAAACCAGATATTCAGAGATGGAAAAATTGGCGCTAGCACTTGTCATCGCATCAAGAAAGCTTCGACCTTACTTCCATGCTCACTCCATCAGGGTTTTCACGAATTTCCCATTGAAACAGGTCTTACAGAAACCTGAGGCGTCAGGACGGCTGCTTAAGTGGGCTGTTGAATTGAGTCAATTTGACATCAATTTTCAAACTTGCACTGCCATAAAGGGTCAGGCCCTCGCAGATTTTATTGCAGAATTTATATATGATGTCGATCTTCCCACGGGAGTACTCGAAAAACCCGCTTCAGATACATCAACGTTGTGGAAACTTTATATTGATGAGTCATCGAATGAAAATGGAACAGGTGCGGACATAGTTTTAATCAGTCCTGAAGGGCACAACATTCATTGTGCACTTCGCTTCAAATTCCCAGCATCGAATAATGAGGCCGAGTATGAAGCACTGATAGCTGGGCTAAAGCTCGCACTAGAAATGAAGGTCGAAATAATTGAAGTGTATAGCGACTCCCAGCTGGTCATTTGTCAGGTTAAAGGCGATTATCAAGCGAGAGGAGGGAGAATGATGGCTTATTTGGAGAAGGTGCAGCAATTGTTCTTAACATTCGCCGCTTATAACATTCAGCTTCTTCCTCGCATTGAAAATACCCGGGCGGATGCATTTGCTAAGCTCGCTTCGACGAAAGATGCAGAGTTGTTGAAGGTAGTTCCTGTTGAATTTCTTGTATCACCAAGCATCGAGGTGAACCCCAAGTAGTTATGCCAGTTGACGAAAAACCATCGTGGATGGATCCCATAATGTGATATATACAAAATGGCGATCTTCCTGAGAACAAAGACGATGCAATGCGACTCCACATGAAAGCAGCCCGCTATATCATCCAGGATGAGAAGCTTTATCGAAGGAGTTTTAGCTCGCCATTATTATTATGCCTCAATGATGAAAAAGCACGCAATATTATGAGGGAAATTCACGAAAGAATATATGGAAATCATTCTGGGGGGCAAGCACTTGCAAGCAAGATTCTTTGACAAGGGTATTTTTGGTCAACTATGAAGAAAAATACATTGGAATTTGCTAGGAAGTGTGATAAATTTCAACGATGTGACTATTCCTAGAAAACCACATGTTTCTTTAACTTCAATGACTAGTCCATGTCCATTTGCTGTTTGGGAAATTGATATTATCGAGATGCTTCCATTGGCACGAGGAGGTTTGAAATATGCTGTGGTCGCAGTCGATTATTTTACAAAATGGACGGAAGCTGAGGCCTTAAGTACCATTTCCACAAAGAAGATGATAGATTTTGTTTACAAATCTATAATTTGTCGTTATGGTGTATCATATACTATAATTTCTGATAACGGGAAACAATTCGACTGTGATGAGTTCTGTAACTTCTGCAACAACTTGGGCATTAAGAAGAGTTTCTCTGCTATTGTTCATCCTCAAGCCAATGGGCAGGTCGAAGCGATAAACAAAATACTCAAACAGAATATAAAGACAAAACTGGAGGAGCATAAAGGAGCTTGGCCAGAAGTACTTCCAGAAGTTTTATGGGCTTATCGCACCACACAACGAACCACTACTGGAGAGAGTCCATTCTCTTTGGCTTATAGATATGAAGCGATGATCCCAGCTGAAATTGGTGCGGGCTCTCTACGGCGATCTGTTTATGAACAAAATCAGAATGACGTATTACTGAGAATTGAACTCGATCTTTTAGAAGAACGACGTGAATAATCTCAACTTCGAATTGCATCATACCAACAATGCACTGCTCGACATTATAACTCCAAAGTCAGAAGTAGCCATTTTGAAGTTAGAGATCTTGTCCTTCGAAGAGTTCTACCTAATAATAAGGAACATGGCACTGGGGTATTTGGGCCTTCCTGGGAAGGGCTTTATGTTATTGATAATGTCATTTGACCTGGGACATACAACCTAGCTCGCATCAGTGGACAAAAGATCGAGCATGCTTGGAATGCAGAACAACTTCGTCGTTATTATCAATAAATCCTCATGTTTATCTTCCATGGCCTACTGTATCTTCTTTATTTCGTCAATAATATTTCTTCGGCTATTACTTCAACTTGTTTCCGTTCATCTTTTTATAGTTTTATGGCAGTTTTCGGACACCATAAAACTTGGGGGGCAGTGGGATCAGAATGTTATCTCCTACTTGTTTCCTAGGGGACTATGCAAAAACATCCATTTAAAGTAGACGGGGTTTTAGATCGTCGAAGTATCTGAATCCCCTTAAAATCTCAAGATTTTCTCCTCGCTTCATGCCTCAGCATGTCGTATTATACAATTTCCCTCATCGAACAAAAAAGTAACTAAGCTAAATGTTCATTGTTCGATGTGATATATTGTTATATTTTATTTTGACATGGAACTTTTGAAACACAGTTGAGTTTGCATCACTCGTATTGGCTATTTTCTTAAGCGACCTAACATATCTTAATGCTTAAAACTCGTTTTAAGTTAGTTGGATTCAAATCGCTAAAAGCATACTGATCAGTCACTTAGTGATTGACTAAGTTAAAATTAGTGTTGTGTTTTTTATTTTGCAGGGATATCTGATGGAAAAGATAATATTTATTGAGAATTGTCACCCAGAAAAAAGCAAAGGAAGGGGCGATCAAGCCCACATTGTTCTAAAAATAATAAAAAACAAATACAAGTGTTATGCGGAAGGACTCGCGCCGCCATCTCCAGCTTTGGCAGTATCCTCTCTCCAACTTCGGACGAGCTCGACCACGTCCTCGCCAAGGATGGAGAAGTCAAAGTCCGGNTTTATTTCGTCAATAATATTTCTTCGGCTATTACTTCAACTTGTTTCCGTTCATCTTTTTATAGTTTTATGGCAGTTTTCGGACACCATAAAACTTGGGGGGCAGTGGGATCAGAATGTTATCTCCTACTTGTTTCCTAGGGGACTATGCAAAAACATCCATTTAAAGTAGACGGGGTTTTAGATCGTCGAAGTATCTGAATCCCCTTAAAATCTCAAGATTTTCTCCTCGCTTCATGCCTCAGCATGTCGTATTATACAATTTCCCTCATCGAACAAAAAAGTAACTAAGCTAAATGTTCATTGTTCGATGTGATATATTGTTATATTTTATTTTGACATGGAACTTTTGAAACACAGTTGAGTTTGCATCACTCGTATTGGCTATTTTCTTAAGCGACCTAACATATCTTAATGCTTAAAACTCGTTTTAAGTTAGTTGGATTCAAATCGCTAAAAGCATACTGATCAGTCACTTAGTGATTGACTAAGTTAAAATTAGTGTTGTGTTTTTTATTTTGCAGGGATATCTGATGGAAAAGATAATATTTATTGAGAATTGTCACCCAGAAAAAAGCAAAGGAAGGGGCGATCAAGCCCACATTGTTCTAAAAATAATAAAAAACAAATACAAGTGTTATGCGGAAGGACTCGCGCCGCCATCTCCAGCTTTGGCAGTATCCTCTCTCCAACTTCGGACGAGCTCGACCACGTCCTCGCCAAGGATGGAGAAGTCAAAGTCCGGATGCTCGCAGAAGATGTTAAAAATGATGGTCGATAAGGCAATGTCACTAGCTTTATCTTCGAGCTCTTTGACTTCATTCGCCTTGAACTCTTCGATAGCTTTGTGAACCGCCTCAGTGGTCGCCTCGCTTATGCGATCCAGATGCTCAGAGATGGTTTTCTCGAGCTCTTTGACTTTCTCCTCGAGGTTCCCCTTCTCGAGCTTCTCCTTGGCCAGTTCTTCAAGCAGTTGCTGCTTCTCCAAGTCGAAAGCTCCTCTCTCCTCCTCCTGAGCCTTCTCTGAATTCTCGAATGCTTGGGTTATCTCTTCAACTTTTTCTGCCTTCTCCAAGCATTCGAGGACTGGGTCGTGCATCAGGACAGCAGCATCCGCAATCTGAAAAATCTAATTGTTAATACCAAGAGAATACATTCAAGGAGAGAATAGAAAAGTACTTACATTAGCCAGCATCCTCATCGCGGAACCAAAAGCGACCTTGGCAGATCATTGCTTCATCCGCTCCCAGCCTTCCTCGGATGTGAAGTGATTAATAAAGGCTGCGCTCATACCAGCCTTCTCTGGTAATTGGTTGAGGAGCGCGAAGAGCTCTTCATCCTTATCTGCTAGGATCGGTTCTGAAGAAGTGGCAGCCTCTTTAGGTGGTTCAGAATGAGGCTGTGGTGGAGGCGAGCTTGCTGGGATGTCCTCGAAGGTGACTTTTCTTTTCTTGGAGTAGTCAATCTTCTCTTTCCCTTTTGATGATGGAGTGCTCTCGGGTGTCTTGGTTTTTGTCATAGACCCGAGAGTTGAGGGTGGTGCCCGCAAGCCGCTACCGATAGCTATCTCTGCACAGATATATAAGTGAGCGAGGAGGATATAATACAGGTAATTAAAAAATGTATATGATTACCTTCTTCTTGTTGAGGAGCTGGTGGTGACGTTGTTTCTAGAGAGGAAGGTTCCGAGGCTGGAGGGGTGGCAGGTGCTTTTCGTTTCCTAAGTCTGGAAGACGAGGCATCGGTATCCGTCTTTTTCCTTGGCTTCTTTTTCTTTGAGCTCGAAGGTCTGAATGAACATACAGGGGGATCAGGGAATACGGCTCCCTTTGGAAGCAGACCGCAAGCGACCAGGTTTCTGGAAGTTCCAAGTACCTTCCAATCAAATTCCTCGATTGGAAGGTCGTTGATTTTGTACACCCTTGTGAGCTGCTCCCTAGAAAGTCTAGGCCGTTCCCTATTATCTACAATAACATGCGAGTGCGATCAGGATAAAAATAGCAAAATTGAAAAAGATGATAAATTGGAAAACTACCTACCGGAGTTTTGAAAGAAGCCGTTATCCGCATAGTCAACATGGAAAAATGGATTTTTCCATATTCTCATGTTGTTGCGAACACTATAGATCGTTTTTATTGCCTGGTTCGACCATTTGCTTGTATAAAAGAAGCCAAGATCTGACGGGTTTGATTTCACTTGGTAAAACTAAGCGAACTCTTCAGGAATAGGGGTCTCTAAACCTTGCTTGTGGTAAAGTATATACAAACCTACCATGTATCTATATGTATTAGGGGTCAATTGAAAAGGGACAACCCAGTAGTAGTCAATAATTGATTTTATATGCGGATGAAGTGGGAGATGTACACCGCACTTAAGAACTGCTTCAAAAAAAGAAGCATTTCCGCATGGTGGTGTGTGTAGTCGGTTGAATTCCATGAGCAGGCGAAGAGGGATGGCGATCTTATAGCTGCACACAATTTTGCTGAGCTTGTTCGATGTGCAGCTCGTCCTTATGTTGGTACATGACCAATTCCCCTCTACGTATTGATATCCTGAGGAGAAGGCAGGGGCATCCTTGATATGTCGAGGCTACTGGTCTCGAGGGAGGTCGCCTATGCGAGGACTATTCTGCCAGACCCCTGTTATCTCTACCTCAAGTTCTGGTTCGAGGTAGTCTTCGAGATTAATGGAGCTGACACTGGAGTCAGATTCTCCAGAAAATGCATTCTTTTCCCTAAAATCCTCAGTACTAGACATCTGAAAAGAAATACGGATGGATTTTGTCCTATGCAAGCATCAAGGATTTTCACTTTCATCCTAGGATTGCACTAACAGACAAGTTCATCGAATTTTTTCTGATTGGTCTATGGATTCGAAAATAGTTGCTCGAGCAGTTCATCAAAAAATAGGTAAATAGCGTATCAGACCCTAGAAACTCTTTTCACGAGTTTTTCCTTGACCATTATCTAGTAAGAGTCTATTCTATGAACCAGAAAAAGGAGATCTGGAAAAATTCCTGTTCTAGTTCGTTCGAATAAGGGGTGTGTTTCTATTCCTAGAAATTGAAACTAAGTTTTTCCAAGAACAGATGAAGAACAATAGGAGAGAAGAAATAAACTAACCTTTCTTTGGAAGCAGAGGGATTGAAATACGGTCTGAATTCCGTCGGAGAAGATATCAGAATTGTGCGAGCTGAAGGACGAAACGGCGCTGTAGGGTTCTCTGAAAAATTTTGAGATTTTTTAGAAAGATGGAATCTGTAATAAAGAAGCAGAAACAGATTAATTTCCGATATTTATACCTCGAACATCGCTAAATCATAGCCATAGATCAAGATCTTTGATTTTCAGATCTAAAGGCCGAAGTTTATGCGGGATTTGATTTTTTTCGAAATTAAATCAGTATCTTTCGAAATTTAAAAAGATTAGGTTTAAAAACGACGGTTGGCATCATTAATATCCTTGAGTCTCCTCGAGTTCTGCTATTTTCTTAGAAGAGGCGACAAGTGTTTTCGTTTGTCAGAAAAAGGTGCGTATGATCTTGAGAAAGATAAAATTTCAAATCTGGCGACTCTTCAAGGATCTCAAGTCTAGGTCGTGACATTGCATTTTTTAAGTTCCCACTCACCTACATTTAAAGGAAGCTCCATTTTGTCCTAAAGAACTAATGGAGCTGGGGGCAATTGTTATGCAGTCTAAAATCCTATGCTAGGTCGTATGTGTAAGAATATGTGCGACCTCCACCGCATAGAATATGTGCGACCTCTACCGCATAGGTTATGTGCGACCTCCACCGCATATGTTATGTGCGACCTCCACCGCATAGGGGTTATGTGTGACCTCCTCCGAATAGGTTATGTGCGACCCTAAAGAAAAAGAAACTAGTCTTTACTTCGTTAAACGGGTAACTTACAAGGAAAGGGAAACTAAAGTCTCTATTTCAAGTTCGACCAGTTACCCGATTTAAGTGATTACCTAATTATGTTATTACTCAAATTGTATTACCCGATTGTAGTTACCCATTTTCATAATTAGGAACATTGAGTTACCATCATCTATATAAAGGGAGCTCAAGGTTTCGGGATGGGGGATCTTTTCCAAATCTAGAGAGGCAAAAATATTCTCAAAAGTATTTTCTTCTTTCCAGACAATACATTGTAATTTTGAAATCTTATAATTCTCCAGAATATAGTGAAAAACAGTGAACGTAAGTTCATCTTTTTCGGCGCTGAACCACTATAAAATCTTTGCCTCTTTATTTACTTTGATTAATAATACTATTCACACAAGCCACATCTCATAATTTTTTCTAAAATTTATTGTTGACAAAACCTCCATCAACTCCATCAACAATGAGCATTTCAGCTTTATAATTACAATTTCAGAATATGGTGCTAAAAGCGTTATGGAAGGTGACCAGGTTAAATATAATTATTTAATTATAAATGCAGGTGCTTTGATTCTCATCGATCTCTTTTTTCCTTTATCCCAAACTTCAATATTTCTCCCTCGTATATAAGTAACTGAACGCCGACTTTTTAACCGTTGAGAATGTCAAATATGGATAGGAAGGAGCCGAAGATGACTGTTTTAGTAGCGAACGTAGTTGTACTAAAAGTACTTCTTTAATAATTAACGTAGTAATTAAGGAGAGGTTTAAGGCACTGTTTCCACATTTGTCACCTTTTTTTTTTTCACCAACTGAGCAGGACCTCCAAGTTGTATATAGTTGGTCTTATGTGATTCGTCGAAAATGCTTATAATAAAAATGACAATAATATAGGTCCGGTTCGATATCATTCTATTAATTGCACCTTCAATAACAGATTTTAGCGAGCTAATTATTAATTAGCTAGCTATGTTGTATTTATGTCCAAGTTTTTATAGAAAATATACTAAAAATGATAGTTTTTCGCTCGAGTGATCCTATATTTGCCTTCGTTGGAATTGGTCCCTTAGTTTTGCCACTGAAATGTTCCTAAGCTGTAACGCATCATTTCAGAGTTATCTACTTCCTTTGCAACCCATATTCATCGTAATTTAATTTGCTAAATGTTGTGCAGTCTAAAATCCTATGTTAGATCGCATAAGAGTTAAGATTCGACCTCCTCCGTTTAGGTTATATGCGACCTCCTCTGCTTAGGTTATATGCGACCTCCTCTGTGTAGTCGTGTGACCTCTTTTGTATAAGTTATGTGCCACCTTCTCTGTATAGGTTGTGGGCGACCTCTTCTGAAAGAAAAGGGAAACGAGTCCATGCTTTGTCAAACAGGAAACCTGTAAGGAAAGGGAAACAGAAGTCTCCTACTTATGATCGACCAGTTACCCGTTTTGAGTGATTATCCAATTATGTTGTTACTCGAATTGTATTACCCGATTGTATAGATACCCGTTTTTACAATTAGGAACATTGGGTTACTCTCACCTATATAAAGGGGACTCAATGTTTCAGACAGAGGGAATTCTAATTTTTCCAATTTTCCAATTTTCAGACTCCGAAATTCTGACTCCCAGTTTGAGAGAGAATTCTAGACGAGACATTGTAACTTTGAGTGCTTGTAATTCTCAATAAAAATAGTGAAAAACAGTGGACGTAAGCTCATCTTTTTCGAGACTGAACCACTATAAAATCCTCTCTCTTTATTTTCTTTGATTAATACCTCAACTCACACAAGTCATATCTCTTAATTTTTTCTAAATTTATTGTTGATAAAACCTCTATCAACAATTGGCGCTAGAAAGAGGGCTATTCCGGTGGAAAAGTTTGTCAAATTTCACTTTTTTAATAATGGCAACCACTAAAAATACTACCAGATTCACCGGAACTAACCAAAATCAACCTCAAAACACTACTGCTACACAGACAGACCCTGCTCAGGATCAGCCTACTATGACCGTAACAGAGAACCTTTACCAGAGATAGGATCGTTTGGAGGAGATACTGGTGAACCTTCAGCAAGTCACTAACCAGATCAATGACACCCTGCGACAACTTGCTGAAGGGCAGATGGTGACCCCACCACAACACGAACGTCCCAAAGAACGTCCTATTCAATTACCTGAGAAAGGAATACAGATCTTAGAGACGAGAAAACGTGGCTAGACAAGAACTCAGCAAGAGCGTCATGAAGATCGCGTCTCCAAAGGAAAAGGCAAGGTCGCAAACTTGCCTCCAAAATCTGGTACGGAGAGTTCAAGTACGAACCGTGATCGTGTACAACCTTCTCGTAAATCCACTAATAGTCAAGATCGCTTGAACGGCGAACAAGGATGACCATCGAGGAGCGTCTTTGAAAGAATCAGCAGAGAGTCGAGACAAGATCCTGCAGACCTAAGACAGCATTTGGAGCGACGACGTAGTCATGATCGATCCGTATCGCATCATAACGACCAAAGTCGGTCTCGTTACACTATTTTACTGGATTCCTCTCACAGATCGCAGAAGACTCTACCTGACCAACCCGCCATGCATCAGGATAACGAACGAAGGCCGCCTGTGCCGCCAGCGAGGGATAATGCTTTCCCTCTGAACGTCGATATTCACAATTTAAGGATCGCGTTAGATGCACTTGCTGGTTGGGATGATGAGCTCACTGATGGGTATCGTCAGTCGCCATTTAGCGAGAAGGTTCGAGCTGTAGCCCTTCCCACTGGATTCGAACTTCCCACCATTAATACTTTTGATGGGAAAACTGATCCACAGGACCATATCGATCACTTCAGTGACTTGATGGAACTACATCTGGTTAATGATCATGCACATTGCAGATCCTTCACTGTAACAGTCTCAGGAGCAGTGAAGAAGTGGTTCCGAGGACTCAAATCCGGCTCAATTTCATCCTAGTAACAACTTCAGACGGCGTTCTTGAGACAGTTTCAAGCTGCAAAGAATTTCACTGTTCCACTTGTTAGTTTGTCTGCGATCCGACAAGGACCAGAGGAGACTCTACGGTCTTATCTCAATCGATTCACCTCAGAGTTAGCAAAGGTCAACAACCCACCTGAGGGAGGAGTTCTAACTCTCATGATGGCTGGGGTGCGACCAGAAACTAAACTCTGGGAGGAATTACTTGAGCGAGAATGTAGAACTCTTGAAGACTTCTACCGAAGGGTTGGTCGGCATCTGAGAGTAGAATCTTCATGAGAGAATCTTTAAAAGACTGAAGGAAGGAAAGATGCGACTAAAGACGCGGTCATTACCCACAATAACAGTAATAACAAAAACAAAAGGAATAATGAACAGTCGACGGAGAATCAGCCTAGACCCAAAAAACAAGAGATTTCAAGAACTCCCATGCAGTTCAACAATCACACCGAGTTAAATGCTCCCATAGATCATATCTATACGGTCACAAACCAAAAGGAGCGATACCGTCAATCGGAACCGATGAAGCAGGATAGGATAAAGGGCGACCCCAACAAGTTCTGCCGATATCACAATGATATTGGGCATGATACCAATAATTGCTTTACCCTGAAGGATGACATTGAAAGGCTGATTAATGAAGGGCGACTACGGCAGTACACCAGGCAAAACGACGAAAGGCGAGAAGAAGACCAACAGTGACCTCCAGAAATTCAACGCGAAGTCTGAACTATCTTCGGAGGACCGCATGTTGGCGTAGATTCGAAAAGGGCTCAAGATAGGTATGCACGAGAAGCTCGACAACAACCATTAACTAACGTCATGCATCTTGAGCAGCGATCACGCAAGCTTCAACGAGTATCGGATATGGACATTACCTTCACAGAACATGACACAAGGGAAGTCCATTATCCACATAATGACGCGTTAGTTATGAAAATTAACTGTGGAAGCACATAGTTGTGGCGAGTATTGGTTGATAACGGGAGTACTGTGGATATCTTATACTTCGACGGCTTTAAGAAGATGGGGTTAAATGAGAGCGACTTGAAGTCTACCGTCACTCCACTCTATGGTTTTACTGGTGACAGCCTGATGCCTATGGGCATGATTGAATTGATGGTCAGCGTTGGAACCTATCCTAGGGTTTCAAAGGTAATGATCCAGTTTTTGGTGTTAGATTGCCATTCTGCTTTCAATGCTGTGCTGGGAAGACCGACATTAAGGGAACTTCGAGCCGTCACCTCGATCTACCATCTCATTATGAAGTTCCTGACCCAACACGGGGTAGGCGAGGTGCAAGGAAACCAATATGATGCGAGGACTTGTTATAACAACTCGCAGCAAAGGATGCGACGTCCCGCACAATGATGGTCCACCTGCCAGAGGAAGCGATCAAAGCGTCAGTCGAGGTAGCAGGGAAAGCATCAGTCGAGGAAGCGATCAAAGCATCAGTCGAGGTAGCGGGCAAAGCATCAGTCGAGGAAGCGATCAAAGCGTCAGTCGAGGCAGCGAGCAAAGCGTCAGTCGAGGCAGCGTGCAAAGCATTAGTCGGGTCGCCAGATAACGTCAGTTGAACCATCAGTTAAAACGTCAATCGATACGACCAGTGAAGACTTCAATCCTCGAAAAATAGACGGTCAGAACTGGACCCATTGAAGATCTGGAGGATTTATTATTCGACATGTCCTCCAAGACGAGATTGGAACGGAGATTCAGGAACCTGTTTGAGCTTTATTGGTCGTTTTTCTGAAATCTAATCTTCGGAATTAATCCGAATATCGTGTCACTGAAGCTCAATCTCTTAGAAGAAAGGCGCGAGCAGTCTCAGCTTTAGAGCACATCATATCGACAGTTCACTGCTCGATGTTATAACCCTAAAGTCGAATGAAGATTTATTGGCACTTGTTCTTCGACAAGACCTCGTTTTTCAGAACTTTTGAGAATGTTATTGCCATCATTCGACCTGAGATATATAAGTTAGCTCGAACTGGTGGATAAAAGATCGAGCATGCCTGGAGTGTAGGATAGCTTCGTCACTTTTATCAGTTAACTTTCATGAATATCTTCATGTTTTCGTCATTCATCAATAAAGATTACTTATTCATTGTTCGTCATTCGTTGATCATCATTCGTTGATCGTCATTTATTGATCATCATTCGTTGTTCGTCATTCGTTGATCGTCATTCGTTGTTCGTCATTCGTTGATCGTCATTCGTTGTTCGTCATTCGTTGATCGACATTCATCAATAATATTTCTTTGGCTATTACTTCAACTTTGTTTGATTCATCTTCATGGTAGTTTTCGGACACCATGAAACTTTGGGGGCAGTAGGATCAGAATTTTATCTCCTACTTGTTTCCGTTCATCTTTTTATAGTTTTATGGCAGTTTTCGGACACCATAAAACTCGGGGGGCAATGGGATCAGAATGTTGTCTCCTACTTGTTTCCTAAAGGACTATGCAAACGTCCATTTAGAGGAGACAGGGATTTTAGATCGTCGAAGTATCTGAATCTCCTTAAAATCCTAGGATTTTCTCCTCGCTTCATGCCTCAGCATGTCGTATTATGCAATTTTCCTCCTTGAACAGAAAAGGAACTAAGCAAAACGTTCATTGTTCGAAGTGATATATTGCTATGTTTTATTTTGACATAGAACTTTTGAAATACAGTTAGAGTTTGCATCACTCGTATTGACTATTTTCTTAAGCGACCTAACCTATCCTAACGCTTAAAACTTGTTTTAAGTTAGTTGGATTCAAATAGCTAAAAGCGTACTGATCAATCACCTGTGATTGACTACTTAGTTAAAATTACTGTTGTGTTTTCATTGTTTTGCAGGAGCATATAAGGAAAAAATAATAATATTTATTAAAAGAAAATCACCCGTACATGTACAGAAAGGAAGGGGGACCAAGCCCACATTGTTCTAAAAATAATAAAAAAAGAACAAAGTTATGCAGAAGGGCTCGTGCCGCCATCCCCAGCTTTGGCAGTATCCTCCCTCCAGCTTTGCACGAGCTCGACCACGTCCTCGCCAAGGATGGAGAAGTCAAAATCCGGATGCTCGCAGAAAATATTGAAAATGATGGTCGACGAGGCGATATCACTAGCTTTATCTTCGAGTTCTTTGACTTCAGTCGCCTTGAACTCCTCGATAGCTTTGTGAACCGCCTCAGTGGTCGCTTCCCTCATGCGATCCGGATGCTCAGAAATGGTCTTCTCGAGCTCTTTGACTTTCTCCTCGAGATTCTCCTTCTCGAGTCTCTCCTTGGCCAGGTCCTCGAGCATCTGTTACTTCTCTAAGTTGAAGGCCGTTCTCTCCTCCTCCCGAGCCTTCTCCAAGTTCTCGAATGCTTGTGTTATCTCTTCAACTTTTTCAGCCTTCTCCAAGCATTCGAGAACCGAGTCGTGCATCAGGACAGCAGCAGCCGCAGTCTAAAAAAAAAAATCAAATTGTTAACACCAAGAGAATACATTCAAGGAGGAGATAGAAAAGCTTACATTGGCCAGCATCCTCATCGCAGATCCAAAAGCGACCTTGGCAGAATGTCGCTTCATCTGCTCCAACCTTCTTCAGATGTGAAGCAATCAATGAAAGCTGCGCTCATACCAGCCTTCTCTGGTAATTGGTTGAGGAGTGCAAAGAGCTCTTCACCTTTATCTGCCAAGATCGGTTCCGAAGAAGTGGTAGCCTCGGTGGGTGGTTCAGGATGACTCGTTGGTTGAGGCTATGGTGGAGGCGAGCTTGCTGGGAAGTCCTCGAAGGCAACTTTTCTTTTCTTCGAGCTGTTGACCTTCTCCTTCCCTTTCGATGGTGGGATACTCTCGGGTGTTTTGATTTTTGCCATGGACCCGAGAGTTGAAGGTGGTGCTCACAAGCCACTACCGATAACCATCTCTGTACAGATATTAGTGAGCGAGGAGATATAGTACAAGGGTAATTAGAATGCACGTATAGTTACCTTCTTCTTGTGGAGCTGGTTGAGGAGCTGGTGGTGACACAGTCTCTGGAGATGAAGGTTCTGAGGTTGAAGGGGTGGCCGGTGCTTTTCGTTTTCTAATTCTCGAAGACGAGGCACCTAAATCCGTCCTTTTCCTTAGCTTCTTCTTTGAGCTCGATGGCTTAGATGAAAGAACCGGGGGGTCTGGGAACGCGGCTCCCTTTGGAAGCAGACCGCAAGCGACCAAGTTATTCGAAGTACCTAGTACCTTCCAATTAAATTCCTTAATTGGAAGGTCATTGATTTTATATACCCTTGCGAGCTGTTCCCTGGAGAGTACGGGTTGATCCATGTTATCTGCGATGACATTCGAATGCGATCAGTATAAAAGTAAAAATAGAAAAAAGGCGATAAATTGGAAGACTACCTACCAGGATTCTGAAAGAAGCCGTTAGCCGCATAGTCAAAATGGAAAAATGGAGTTTTCCACTTTCCCATGTTGTTATGAACCCCGTAGATCGTTTTTATTGCCTGGTTCGACCATTTGCTCGCATAGAAGAAGCCGAAATCTGACGGGTTTGATTTCACTTGGTAGAACCAAGCGAATTTTTCAGGTGAAGGGGTTTCTAAACCTGATTTATGGTACAGTATATACAAACCTACCATATATTATAGGTATTAGGGGTCAATTGAAAAGGGACGACCCCATAGTAGTCAATAATCAATTTTATATACGGATGGAGTGAGAGATGCACGCCACACTTGAGGACTGCCTCAGAAAAAGAAGTGAGTCCGTGTGGGGGAGTGTGTGGTCAGTTAAATTCCATAGGTAG
>JXTB01000058.1:350620-363371 GCA_002914805.1 Parasponia andersonii
TGTGATTGTGCGAGCTGAAAGACGAAACGGCGCTTTAGGGTTCTCTGAAGCTTCGATATTTTCTGAGAAGATGGAAACAGTGAAATAGAACAGAATCAGATTGGTTTCCGATATTTATAGCACCGTTAAATCATAGCCGTAGATCAAGGAATTTAATTTTTAGATCTGAAGGCCGAAGTTTACATGGAATTTGATTCTTTCTGAAAAATCAGAATTGTTTAAAATTTGAAAAGATTTGGTTCAAAAACGACGGTTGGCATCATTAGGCTTCCTCGAATTCTCCTATCTTTCTTAGAAAAGGCTACACGTGTTTCCGTCTGTCAGAAAAAGATACCCGTGATCTTGAGAGATGGGATTTGAAATCTGGCGACTCTTCGACTCTTCAAAGATCTCAAGTTTAGGTCATGACATCGCATCTTTAAGATCGCACGTTAAAAGGAAGCTCCATTTTGTCCTAAAGAACTAATGGAACTGAGGGGCAATTGTTGTGCGGTCTGAAATCCTATGTTAGGTCGCATAAGGGTTAAGATTCGACCTCCTCCGTTTAGGTTATATGCGACCTCCTCCACTTAGGTTATATGCGACCTCCTCCGTGTAGTCGTGTGACCTCTTTTGCATAAGTTATGTGCGACCTTCTCTGTATAGGTTGTGAGCGACCTCTGCCGAAAAAAAAAGGAAACAAGTCCATGCTTCGTCAAACATAAAACCTGCAAGGAAAGGGAAAAGAAGTCTCCTACTTATGATCGACCAGTTACCCGTTTTGAGTGGTTATCTAATTATATTGTTACTCGAATTGTATTACTCGATTGTATAGATACCCGTTTTTACAATTAAGAACATTGGGTTACCCTCACCTATATAAAGGGGACTCAATGTTTCAGACAGAGGGGATTCCAATTTTTCCAATTTTTCAATTTTCAGACTGCGAAATTCTGACTTCCAGTTTGAGAGAGATTTCTAGACGAGACATTGTAACTTTGAGTGCTTGTAATTCTCCATAAAAATAGTGAAAAATAGTGGACGTTAGCTCATCTTTTTCGGGACTGAACCACTATAAAATCCTCTCTTTATTTGCTTTGATTAATACCTCAACTCACATAAGCCACATCTCTTAATTTTTTCTAAATTTATTGTTGATAAAACCTCCATCAATACTAGATAATAACAATCAAAATATGCATTGTATTCTTTATCAAATATATACATTTTTTTTGGTGCCTCTAACGGGATAAGAATGGAGTTCTGAATTCATTTTAAAAAGAAACTTTGTTGTTATCTTTTTTCTAATGGAAGAATAAATAATTCATTGACTTCTTCGTATTAGTATTCCAATCTTTTGCGAGCTAAAACTGTCTTGTTCCAAAATTTCCCACATCCTTTCAAAAAAAAAAAGAAAAGAAAATTCCCCATAAATAGATGACTGTAGTAATTTGTCTTACTACATGTCCGTGGTTCTTTTGTCATTATTACCGGACATAAGGTTTCCCTTCATAATTGATAGATCAACTAATTAGACTGGACAACTATTTGTTTATAAGCTTAAATCTAATATGACAATTTTGAGCTCCAATAAATACCAATTTGGACATGTAAATTACATAAATAACCTCATGAGCAAGTTGAAGACTAAAATTAGCATTTCTTGTAGATTTAAAAATAAGAGAAATTTAGGTATATAATCAATATTTTAAATTTAATTAAGTAGAAATCTACTTTTAAAATTTTATAGATAAATGTCTATATATATATATATATATATATATATGCACTTGATAGATATGTTTATCCACTAATTTTAGTTCCTGTGTTGAAATGTACTAGATATATATTTTTTTATACTTAATATATAAAGTTTTATATTTGGTATATAAGCTTATATACCAGATATTTTATTATAACATTTGACAAAGAGACATTTACTTAAATTGAGCTCAAAATTTAGTCATATTTCTATATATCCCTAAAAACAAATTCAGCTAAATTGAAAATTTTCCTAAAAAGCCAAAATGTTTTTAGCAAAATGACCTAATTTTTGGCCTCTTCAAATAGCTGTCATTTTTTTAAGGGAAAATTAGAGTGTATGCCCTTCTTCTAACTTTATCTTAATGAATATCCATTTCTCTCTTTTATGGCATATTTGTATACTTTGAATATCTACTTATATACTACCTTCTGTTTATGTACTGAGTATATTAATTTTTGTATTATGTACATCATATTTTATACTTAGGATATACGTTGATATATCGGCTATTTTGGTACAGTATTTGAAAAACGAGATCTATTTAAGATGAGCCCAAAATTTGATCATTTTGCTACCAGTA
Organism: Parasponia andersonii; assembly: GCA_002914805.1. Lineage (NCBI taxonomy): Eukaryota > Viridiplantae > Streptophyta > Magnoliopsida > Rosales > Cannabaceae > Trema > Trema andersonii. The sequence continues at coordinate 352,945 of JXTB01000058.1, forward strand.
ATTCTCCAACACAATGCTATTTCATGACACTGATATTATAATTTAGCATGTAAATAATACAAAAATAATCATTCAATGCAATGTTATAATTGTTGGAAAAATAAAACTGTTAGACTAGATTTAGAACTGCCAAATTTATTTTAGAGTTACAAAATTTAATCTAGTATAGATTAAATTTATTTAAGAAAATAAGTTAGTTTTAAACTTAAACATTTTTGTGTAAAATATTTTTTGTGACTTTCGAAAATTAATCTAGTTTAGATTAAAATTATTTTAAAAATTGATCAGTTTCTAAACACTTAAAAATTTTGTGTAAAACATTTTATTTGGAATGTAATCTTAGTTAATTCTATATTTTTAACAGCTTCTATATAAAGCCTATAAATTGGCTCATTGCTTCAGAAAAATAGGCTCAAAAGAAGTCTTTCTCTTTCTCTTGTCATCCTTCTCTTCTCAAAGTTTTTTAAAGTATAAGCTTTAGTGTGATAGAATTTGAATATTTTCTTTCACTTCACTATAGTAGTGATGAGGACATCAGGGCGGTCAAGACTCGTGGACCAGTACAAGTTCCTGTTGGACCAATGACCAGGGCTAGAGCTAAAAGATTCAAAGAAGAGATGAATAACTTAGTCCAGAGAGTTCTACAGCAAGAAGAAAGCGTGTTTACAACTGGAACGCATCCCGTCCAGAGAGTTCCTGTTGGATTTCCCATCCCGTTTGTGGCGTCTTCAACACCAAATCTGGAACGCATCCAAGACCTTTCAAGTTTGATAGAGACCGCGACCCGTTGCTTAACATGTAGCAAGAACCTTGGTATGTTGAAGACGCCACAAACGGGATGGAAAATCCGTTTGATAAGTCAAGTTGAACGCCACAAGGAATTCCTTGATAAGTTCAGAACAAGTTTCTTCAAGAACTCAAGAAGAAAAACTCTCTCTTTTCATTAATATGCAAAATCTGGTCCCTAAAGTGTTAGGGGCGGCACCTTTATATAACAGGATACCCTGCTAGGGTTTTGAGTATAAAATTACTAAGCTACCCTTAATGAAGAGACAGAAAAAAAAAGCCCAAAGAAACACCCCAAAGAAAAGCCTAAAGAAAAGCCCTAGAAATACTCAGAAATTAAAACACTCTATAAAGATGAAAATACAAAGAAAACGTGTCTACATCAAATTATGATTCTCCCTTGCACATGTATGATGGATTAGACATGCAATGGCTCAAAGGATGTGTTTGGCTGATTGGTTCTCAACCGGATCGGCTTGGATGATCAAAACCAACCTTTGTTCACCTTCAGTTGTGAACACGCTTTCTTCTTGCTGTAGAACTCTTCGGACTAAGTTATTCATCTCTTCTTTGAATCTTTTAGCTCTAGCCCTGGTCATTGGTCCAACAGGAACTTGTACTGGTCCACGAGTCTTAACCGCCCTGATGTCCTCATCAAGTAGCACTTGTGGTATGATAATCATCATCAACCATTGTATCTTGAGAAACGAACGTCTAACAACCTCAAACACCGACCGAGAGGAGGAAAATTTATTTTAAAGAGATTGTATGAAACGCATGCCTTGATTCCTCTTTGTTATTTCAATGTCATATTGTTTTGGTATTATTATTGTTATTTTATTATTTTATTGAAACTTTAGTGCTTTGTTTGTTCTTTTATATTATATAAATATATCTATATATATATATATATATATATATATATTTGTTACCTTTTTTTATTTGGAAAGAAATTTTTGTATTGCATTAAAAAAGACTTTTAGTTGGAAATTGTTTAAGATAACTTTTCTTTACTTGTTTGGTTTTTCTATGTAGGTTATCTATATATATATATATATATATATATATATATATAGATTCAAACGTAATTTGGTAATCAATTTATATTAATTTTAAAAAAATATATTTTGAAAAAAAAACTTTTTGGAAATTTTCTTGTTACTTGAATTTTTTCATTAAAAAAGAAAAAAGAAACCATTTTGGAATTTTTCCAACCAACTTTAAAATCATTTCATTGAAAAAAAATTTTTTGGAATCTTTTAGTTACTTGAAAGTTTTATTTTCTTGAAAAATAATTTTTTTTAAAAATTATTTTAGGAAATTTTACACTTGGAGAAAATAGTTCTATTTTTAGAAATTATTTTCAAAATTTGGACAATATATTTTGTACATTGGGAAAACAGTTCCTATTCGGAAAACTATTTTCAAACTTGGAAAGCATATTTTATACTTGTGGAAAATAGTTCAAATTCTTGAAACCATTTTCAAATTTAGAAATATTTTGTTGTTAACTGAAAGGTTACGAAATAGAGAAGTTATGTCTAAGGAGATTATGAAATAGAGAAGTTATGTCTAAAGAGACTGGATTTTAAGTGGGACCATTGTAACTCCTCTATGGTTTTTCCTGTAAATTATCTATTGAGTACTATTAATTTCAACTTTATTTGACATTTTAGTATTTATATATGAAATCTAACACATGGTTTGATTTTTTTTTTTTTTTAAAAATGATGACTAATCCAAATCCTACTAATATTCCTTCTGTTGTGCCAACGGTGAACCCCGTTGTAGCTTCTATGCCTACCACTGTGGTGCAAGTTATAGTTCCTTTGAGCCATTCTAAAAAATAAGAGAAATTTGATAGTTTGAATTTTAAGAAATGGCAGCAAAAGATGTTGTTCTATCTCACTATATTGAATCTTGTTAGATTCTTAGCTGAAGATATTCCATCGCTCAAGGAAGGTGAGCAGGACATCCAAATTATCAATGCGATTGATGCTTGGAAACATTTTGAATTCTTACATCGAAACTATACTATGAATATTTATCTGATTCTTTGTATAATGTGTATCAAGAGAAGAAAATAACCAAAGAATGCAACCTCTAAGGCGAAAATATAAGACAGAGGATGTTGGGTCTAAAAATTTTGGAGTAGGCCGCTTCCTAGATTATAAAAATAGCGGACTCCAAAATTATAATAAGCTAAGTACAAGAAATCTAAGTGATCTTATCCGAGATTCATGATTAGGGTATGGTAGTTAGTAAAAATGTCTAAGTAACTACTAATATTGAGAAATTATCTCTTATACAAAAAAATCTTCAGGAACTACCTTAAGTACAAGGATAAAGAGATGAGCATCGAAGACCTTGTTCTTAGACTTTGTATTGAAGAAAACACCAAGAAGTCTGAAAAGAATGAGGCTAATTCATCTTCAGAGGCAAAGGCAAATATTGTAGAGTACGATCAAAGCTTCAAGTCCAAAAAAAACAAGTCTAGCAAGGGCACCGAAAGGAGGAATTTCCCATAAGCAAAAAATTCAAAGGAAGTGTTTCAACTATGACAAGATGGGTCACAAGGCTTTGTCGACTTCTAAAGAAGAAGAAGAATGAAGCCAATAAGATGTTTTTGACATCGACCTTTGTACAATAGTTTTTGAAGTGAACTTAGTTGAGTCCAACCCCAAGGAATGGTGGCTTGACACTGGTACCACTCAGCATATATGCTCAGATAAAAGTTTGCTCACTTCCTTCAAATCACTTGAGAATAGGAAGAAGCTATTTATGAGAAATTCTGTAGTGTCCACTATTGAAGGCCAAGGCAAGGTGATTTTAAAGATAATCTTCAGGAAGGAGCTGACTCTAAATAATGTGTTGTACATCTCGAAGATTCGAAAGAACGTAGTATCTGTTTCATTACTGAACAAGCATAGATTCAACATAGTATTTGAGTCAAATAAAGTTGTTTTGTCTAACAGTGGGTTATATGTAGAGAAGGGATATGTATATGATGGATTTTTTAAACTAAATGTAATAACTATTAAGCCAAATAATAATAAAACTAGCTCTTCTGCTTATTTGCTTGAGTTTTCTAATGTATGGTACGGTAAAGTAGGGCACGCTAATTATGATATTTTGCATAGATTAATTAACTTAAACTATATACTCGCTTTTAATATTGATTCAAAACACCAGTTTGAAACTTATGTTGAGACAAAATTGATAAGGTCATCCTTTCAAATAATTAAAAGGAACACAAAATATCTTGATTTAATTCACAATGATATTTGTAATTTAAAAGTTGTAAAAACAAGAGGTGGCAACAAGTATTTTATTGCTTTTGACGATGATAGTAAAAAATATTATTATATATATTTGCTAAAAAACAAAGACGAAGCAATAAAAAAATTTGTTCTTTATAAGAATGAGGTTGAAAATTAACTTAATAAGAAGATTAAGGTGATAATAAGTGACCGTGAATAAAAGTATGAATCGCCTTTTGGTGAGTTTTATGTACAACCCGAAATAATATATGAGGTCACTCTACCTTATTCACCTCAGTCAAATGATGTTGCTAAGTAGAAAAATCGTACTTTGAAAGAGATAATGAGGGTAATGCTTTTAAGTTCTGGGTTACTCATAAGAGTTCTAAATGACTCCAGAACTTGTGGAGGGGAGTTGTTCTAATAACTAATTTTTAAATAAGCTGCAATAAAAGAAGAATGACAAAATCCCATATGAGTTATGGAAAGAAAGAAAGTCTTCCTATAAATACTTACGAATGTAGGGTTGTCTTGACAAAGTGACCGTACCAATACCTAAGAAGGTGAAAATTGGTCGAAAAATCGTTGATTGCATTTTCACTCGGTATGCACAAAATAGTAGTACTTATCGATTTCTTGTATATGAGTCAAAAATCTCAGACAGACACAAGAACATGATAATGGAATCAAGGAATGCATCATTCTTTAAACATGTATTTCCTTATAAATCCAAAGAAGAAGCAAGTTCGTCAAAACAAACACATGAGACTATTACTAAGAATAGTCAGGACCAAGATCAAAATGAGGAAATCAAGGGTGAACCTCTACGGAGCAAGAGAGCAAAGACAAAAATCTTATGGTCTAGATTTTCTGACCTATTTGTTAGAGGTTGAACCTCAAAGCTATGAGCTATTCAGGATACCCTTTATGGAAATAGGCTATTTAAAGTGAAATTGAGTCCATCTTGTGGAATCATACTTTAAAACTAGTAGATTCCTCCAGGCTATAAACCTATAGGGTCTAAATCGAATTTCTAGAGAAAAATGAAGGTAGATAGATCAATTGATAAGTACAAGGCTAGACTTGTAATTAAAGGTTACAAACAATGAGAAGGCCTAGACTACTTTGACACATATTCTCCTACGATAAGAATAACATCAATTCGGATAATACTTGCAATCACAACTTTGCATAATCTTAAAGTACATCAAAAAGATGTTAAAGTAGCTTTCTTAAATAGAGATTTAGATGAAAAATCTACATAGAACAACCAAAAGGTTTTTTTTACACCTGGGCAAGAAAAGAAAGCCTGTAAATTGGAAAAGTCTTTATATAGATTAAAGCAAACACCAAAATAATGGCATGAGAAGTTTGACAGTGCAATGATATCAAATGAATTAAAATTAATAAGTGCAATAAATACATTTATATAAAGAATACAGATAATAACTATGTTATTTTGTGTCTTTATGTTGATGATATACTCATTGTTGGTAGTGATGATAAGATGAATAAATATACTAAAAGAATATTAAAATCAAAATTTGATATAAAAGAAATAGGGTTAGTTGCTGTCATTTTCGGAGTTAAAATCTTAAGAACATCTGATAAAATTATTCTAAGTCAATCACATTATGTGGACAAAATTCTTGAAAAATTTGATAAGAATGATTCTGGCATATCCAGAACACCGATAGATACAAATCTATACCTATCAAAGAATAAAGAAGATGTTGTCTTCTAACTACAATATTCTAGAGTGATAGGAAGTCTTATGTACCTGATAAGTTGTACAAAACTAGACATAGTTTACGAAGTTAGTAAATTAAGTAGATACACGAGTAATCTAGGAGTTGATAACTGGAAATGGATCGTAAAGGTATTAAGGTACTTAAGACATATTCGTATCTGTGGGTTGCACTATTCCAGATATCTAACAATCCTTGAAGATTACTGCGATACAAATTAGATATCTGATAAGAAGGACTCGAAGTCTACTAGTGGGTATTTGTTTACACTAACAGGTGCAACAATATTATGGAAGTCCTCGAAATAAACACGTATAGCCTGGTTAGCTTGGTCCATAATAAAATATGAATTCATTACTTTGGACAAGTACGGTCAAGAGACAGAATGACTACGATGATTCTTAGAGGATATTTCAATGTGTCCAAAGCCTATGCCAGTAAGTTGCATCCATTATGACAATTAAGCTGCAGTTGGAAAGGTGCAAAGTAATATATATAATAGTTAGTCTAGACATATTTGTCATAGACATAATACTATAAAACAACTACTCTTAATTGAAGTTATCTCTGTTAACTATGTGAAGTCAAAAGATATTCTTATGAATCTACTAACTAAATGGTCAAACAAATAGTTAGTTGATAAAACATCAAGGGGAATAGGACTAAAACCCATGAAATAATAAGTTGATACAATGGAAACCCAACCTAGTTGACTGGAGATCCCAAGATCTAGGTTCAAAATGACAACCTAATTATAAAAACTTAATTAGATCATTGTAGGAGTTACTTTCCTATCTATGATACAGTGATACCCGCAGATAAAAGATAAGCTATGCTTTTAATGATTCTTATACGTCAAAAATCTAAGCAGAATAATGCAAGTTATTTTTAATTAAGACATCACCTATATAAGAGAAAATAGGGGTCGTTTCGAAAAGGAATTATGTCAGGTTCAATTCCTTAGAAACTCACAAATCTAAGTGTATGTTCATGGCCAAAACGAATATATTAATGAGAACTAAAAAATATCAGGATTGATTCTGTGTGAGATATGTTATTGTTTACATGAACGACAAAATAATTCAAGGGCATCATATCTACTGTCGACTGATCAGCTTGTAAAATAAATATATTTTCACAAGGAAAAGTTCAAAGATGAATAGTTACCTATCTTATGCAGGTTTTGACCATTGAACTCTATCATCAAGTCAAAAGAATGTTATTGTAGTCTTTTGTTTACTCTATCAATTTCATTCATGTGGGGAATTGTTGGAAAAATATAATTGTTAAACCAAATTTGAAACTGCAAAATTTATTTTGAAGTTACAAAATTTAATCTAGTATAGATTAAATTTATTTACAAAAATATGTCAATTTTATGCTTAAATGTGTTTATACAAAATGTTTTTGGTGAGTTACAAAATTTAATCTAGTTTAAAAAACTGATCAGTTTCTAAAAGTTTAAATGTTTTGTGTAAAACGTTTTATTTAGAATTAAATCTTAGTTAATTTTAAATTTGTAACGGCTCTCATATGAAGTATATTAAATGACTCCTCATTCTTTCAGGAAGATACACTGTAAAGAAGTCTTTCTCTTTCTCTTGTCTTTCTTCTCTTCTCAAAATTCTCCTGAGTATAGGTCTCAGTATCGTAGAATTTGGATATTTTCTTTCAATTCACTAAAATAGTGCTTGTGGTGCGACAATCGCTGCTTATCAACCGTTGTATCTTAGAAGACGAACGCTTAACGACTTTAAGTACCGACTGGAAGAAGGTGAATCTGTTTTAAAGAGATTGTCTGAAATACAAGCCTCTATTCCTCCTTGTTATTTGATTATCCTATTATTTTGGTATTATTATTATTTTTTTATTCTATTGAAATTCTAGTACTTTGTCTGTTCTTTTATATGTTATATATATATATATATATATATACTTTGGTTAACAATAATATGTCCAATGAAATTGCTATTACAAATGTTATGTTAGACATACAAAATTGCAAAATGGTAAATCTAACAACAATTTTAAATTTTTAATCGAATGAAAACTGCTATTTCAAATTCTATTTTAATGTTTTTAATTAATTAATAGTTCATAAGTTAATGTGCGACTGGTTGAGTATTTAAAATTTATACTGATTGAGTTATTGCAAAGTGTTTAAGTAAAAAATAAATATTAAAAAATATAATTTTAATATTTTATTACTATGCAGAATTTTAAAATTTTAATAGTATAATACTATGCTATATTTGAGATTAAGTATAACATATGTCAAGTTTGGCATAAGAAATAGTAATTGTAATTGCATATTTTATACTAAATTATAGTACTGGGACAATGAAATAGCATTGCATTAGGAATGCTCTTAGTATGTAAACTAGATTTAGTATATCCGATGTTGTCATGACTAGTGTAAAAACTAATTTACTCGACTATTTAACTATAAGGGAAAAAAAATGAAAAATAGATATTTACTATGAAGCATTAAAAGAGGGCATTTATTGTCACTACTCCAGAAAAAAAATTGGTGTTAGTCTAATTTTCTCCAACTATTTAGAACAAAGTGGACTGAGTTTAGTTGAGAAATTTACCAAACATACCTATTTTTAATTTTATTTCAAAAATATCCAGTTTTTATGGTATACATTTCATGTGTAAAATGTATGTGGTATACATGTATAATGTAAATTTTTACATATAGTTTTAATATGTAAATTTATATATATAGTATACACTTTGAAATGTATACATAATTTTATTCATGAAATATATATCATAGTGTATATTTCATTTATAAAATATTTTTTATTGATTGTCAATCCAATAGGTATTTTTTTTTACCTGTAAGTAGATATTTTTTTTTTGAACTATTAGATCATCATCTAATAGTTATGATAAGGTGCATAAAAAGACATGCATTATTAATATTATTTTTCTCTCTTATCCTTTACAATAAAAAAATGTATATAATAAATTTTTATTGGCTAAAATTATATCTATGTATAGATTAAAAAAAACATACCTACTAGATTGGTGCCCTTTTATTTTATTTCTCCAAATAAGAGCGAAAAAATGAGTATTTGTGAAATAAAGATAGAAAATGAGTATTTATGAAAATATACTTAATAAAACGGGTATTTATGAATTTTTCTCGAAATAGTTGAAAAATTAAAGGTAACCCACTTTTTTGAGCCATTTGATTAAACAAGCACCGCTTGAACTAGTCTACGATTTTTTGGAAACAAAATGACCATTTTGCCCATATACTCAAATGGGCTCTCTCTCTCTTAGAGGTGTTCTCTCATCTTTCTTCATCCTAAAATGGTTGCAAGTGCGGACGAGGTCTTGGATTCTTATAGCGATGGGTACCTTGATTCTCGATAGCAGCGAACTCAAATATTAGGTAGCAAGGACTTTGGTTCTAGGTGGTGATGAGGATTTTGCTTCGAGCATCTCGATTCTCGATGGCAACTGCGACCTCCATTTTCAAGCACCGGTGATTTTATTCTCATGTGGCAGTAAGACTAGTACTTCTCCCTTTCTCGTTCTATATTTTCTTAGCTTTGATATTTTAGGACTAAATGTAGTTGAATTTTATAAGTCTAGTGTGGGACCCGTTCCCAAATCATGCACCACGTGGACGATTAAGTGGCAGAACATATCACTAACCGGGCCCACCGTCCGACAGGTGTCAAGAATGATTAGCTAAACACCACATGGGTCACACTTGATATCACAATCGGTCGTTGGGCCGTCCGAGATTAGGGTCGGGCCCATCGCTGACCCTGAGCAAGCTCGGCCCAGTCCTACCCTTACCTCGACAGCTGAGGGGTCGGAAATCCCATGGGTCTTCCGCCAAAATACGATGGAAAGTAACTCACAACTCCAGACCCAGTCAGAGCATTTAATGCAATCCTGGGTAGGCGTGAGTAGAGGAGGGGGGCAAGCCGTCCTGACAAAACGGCGATTTGACCAAATCTCACCCCTGACAGATTCAAGCCATAGGAGGCGGCGGAAACCAGGCTACAGTGATACAGAGGTGATCACGGTAATCTCGACCCGTGATCTCTGAAAAACATTCTGGAGAAAAAGGTACTCAGTCCTGAGATTGAGACCTGAGTGGTTCATAATCTCAGGACTACATATATATGAGCCATACGTTCCTGAGAGGGGCATGTACGCTTACAAGAAAGGAAGTATATATAAAAGTTTATGAGCAAGAAACAAACATATACTCATATAGAACTCATTCCTTGCTATCATGAATCAAATATAGACCACTGACTTAAGCATTGGAGAGCCTTTACAGGTGGCCACCCCCGCCTCTCTGACCCATCCTGGAGTTCAGGACACTTTTGGGATAGTGAGGACACGTGGACAGTTAGAGAGTACAGCATCAGCAGTTCAGAGACACGTGGACAGCTGGTGAGAAACCACTCCAACAGTTTGGCGCCGTCTGTGGGAAGAGGTTGAATGTGAGAAAAATAGTAGGAGACTCACGATCGCGCTTTCCCCGAATAAAAAGCCATACTGTAACATCCCCCGATCCCACACACGCGTACGTAAGGGTATTTGTATAAATATTTAGTGAGATTGGGAGACGCTACTCGACTTAAAACTGGTAAAATCG
>JXTB01000058.1:364438-436965 GCA_002914805.1 Parasponia andersonii
AATTTAAGAAAATTTTTCTAATAAAATATAACAAACTTTCCTATTAAGATCATTTTTCTAATGCAACAAAATAATAATCTTATCATATTAAAATAATTGATTTACTAAATGCATACTTGTAATGTTATTATAATTAACTTAAGGCACGTCAAATTTGTACCAAGAGTCTACACAAGCATTTCAATGTCACATTACTTAAAAAAAATATTAACAATCAAAATAAAAAAAAAATCAAGTACTTAAAATTATACGCACAGCACTAATGCGAAAAGAAAAATGCAATCCTGTCATTATTGGCTTTTTTAATTATATGAGGTTCTGGATGTCGTTTTAGAATTCAGGATATCACACATACAATGTCTGATGGCACCCTTAAGGATGACAACCAGGAGCACACGTCCCGAAGCCGAAGGGAGCTCCTGAGAAGCACGACCAGATCTGGAGCAGAAGCTGGATCAGATACTTGCCGCCCTTGCAGAAGCAAACCAGAAGGCAGACATGGCCCACGAAGTTGTCCTAGGTTTAAGGGACGAAGTCGCAGAGGTAAGCAGAGATAATGCCCGCCTCGCGGGATTGCTGGCGAGCGAAGACAGGACCCAGCAGAGAGAAGATTTTGATGAAGAGGTCCAGCAAGAATTCGGAAGTCAACCGTGAGAAGAAGTTCCCGCACCCTCCGGATCACGGATGCAGGGGGCACGTCAAAGCTAGTCGAGACCCCTCCAAACCAAGGGTGCAATGGGCAGAAGACGCCATGGAAGCCTAGGAGGTACACCTCCCGAATGGAAGCAAGAGATGATGGCGGAGTTGGGTAAGAGACTCGGGGCCCATCACGGCTAGACCCCCGATGATTTGGCAGAGCAAACTGTCTGAGGGATCAACCGGACGGCCTTCGCCGACTCGATCCAGATGGAGCCTAGATCGAGGGACTTCACGACCCTGACTTTTAGGCCGTTCGATGGGAAAACCGACCCCCTCGATCACATATACCACTTTCAACATAAGATGGCCCTGGAAACCAGGGATGAGGTCATGATCTGTAAGGTCTTCTCTACGACCCTGGTGGGACCAGCCCTGCTATGGTTTAGACAGCTCCCGGAAAAGTCCATAAATGGGTTTGAAGACTTCTGCAAACTTTTTCTAAAGCAGTACACAAGTGTCCGGAGATAGCAAAAAACCATGCGAGACCAAGACCGGTTAGAGCAGGCCGCAGATGAGTCCCCGCGAGAGTACTTCTCGCGTTTCCTCGAGGTAATGTCACTGGTCCATAATGCCAACTCGGTCCAAGCCACAGGCTCATTCGTCAGAGGCTTGTAGCCAGGATCAATGTTATCAGACCACCTCCTTCTGAATTTTCCGTACGACATGGCGGACATCTAGGCGAAGTCAGAAGGGATATTCAAGGTGCTGGAAAGCCATCAGAAGGCACCCAAGACCTCTGCTGCGATAATCATGCCGGTGCATACCCTGGCCCCGCAGGGGGTGAAGAGGCCCTCACCGGGCCAAGCGCCAGCTCCAAAGCAAGAAGCCCCCATCCGAGACAGTCAGGAAGGTGGCAAGAGGAGGAAGACGTCACGTGACCCTCTGCCAAAGTATGAGCTCAACACGCCGATCGACGTAATCTATCTCCAAGACAAGGATAGGGGCATTTTCAAGACCCGCCTAAATCTGATGTCTCTGAGCATATGAAGAATAGGAACAAGTATTGCCAGTTCCACAAAGACTTCGGGCACGATACTGTCCACTCCCACAACCTATACGCACATGTCATGATGGCGATCCACGCCGGCAGGTTAAAACAGTACATGAAAACCGACGGAACCCAGCTGCTGGAAGACCTCACCAGGATTGAGAAAAGGAAGCAGACCCAAGCCTCCGGGTCATGAGAGCAGACCCTGAGGATAGTGCCGACCATCGTGGGTAGGCTAGAGCCGACCCAAGATCAAGAGGAGAAGGAAAAATGCCTCAAAAGAGCTAAAGGCAGGGTGAAGCGCCTGAGGGGGATGGGCCATTCCGTCAACCATTTGATGTCGGGGGAAAGCCGCACCTCTGCCGCCCCCATTGTTTTCACCCAACAAGATTTAACTTCGGTGCGCCAGCCTCATGATGACCCGTTGGTGATTAAGTTATAGATCAGCTCCGCATTGGTCAGAAGGGTCCTGATCGATGGTGGAAGCAGCGTCGATATCCTGTTCTTCAGCACATTCGAGAATATGGGTCTGGATCAAAGCGCACTCAGGCCGACCTGTAAGCAGCTGTTCGCTTTCGACAGCACGAGAGTCTGCCCTTTGGGCATTGTGACCCTGAATGTCTGCGCTGCTGAGAGATGCTTGGACGTGGATTTCGTCGTCATTGACTGCCAGTCCTCCTTCAACGTCATCATGGGAAGGGGATGGATCCACGCCATGCATGGGGTCGCTTCCACCCTCCACCAGGTCTTAAGATGTCTATCAAAGGACGGTACCTACACGATAGACATCAGGGGAGACCAGTCCTCCGCAAAGAAATGCTTTTCAGCCGCCCTGAGGGGAGCTGACGCGGGTGCAAGCATCGCAACCGGGGACGAATAGCAATCAAAGGACCGTCTGCCAGCGTACTTGAAGCGAATCGAAAAGGAGTCTGACGGTTCGGAATCCATGATCGAAGAGCTAGTAGCGGTCCCTTTGAAAGAGGTAGAACCGGTGAAGATGATTCTAATCGGGGCCTTATTACCCGATGAGCAAAAGAGCGAGATGTTGGGATTCCTGAAGCAGAACGAGGACGTCTTCGTGTGGTCCCACGACGACATGCCCGAGATAGACACCGCATACTCCTGCCACCAGCTGAACGTAGATCCTAATTTCCCTTCAGTCAGGCAGAAACCCCGAAGATTCGCGCCAGAGAAAAACAGGGCGATCAACAAAGATGTAGAGAAGCTGCTGGAGAGCGGTCTGATCAGGGAATGCGTATACCCACGTTGGGTCTCCAACCCGGTAGTGGTGAAAAAGAAAAACGGCGACGACCGTATTTGCATAGACTTCACCAATCTGAACAAGGCCTGCCCGAAGGATAGCTTCTCCTTGCCAAGAATCGACCAAATGGTAGATGTGACGGCGGGATTCAACAGAATGAGCTTTCTGGATGCCTACTCCGGGTACAACCAGATCCCCCTGTACGTGGAAGACCAGATCCACATGGCTTTTATTACGGAGCGTGGTCTGTACTGTTACAGGCGTATACCATTTGGCCTGAAGAACACGGGGGCAACCTACCAAAGGTTCATCAATAAAATGTTCGCCAGGCTTCTGGGGAAGACAATGGAGGTCTACATCGACGATATGGTCGTGAAGAGCAGGGAAGATACAGACCATCTGAGGTACCTAGACGAATATTTTCACATTCTGAGGCAACATCAGATGCGTCTGAATCCCAAGAAATGTGCGTTTGGGGTATCTTCTGAGCAATTCCTAGGGCATATCGTGAGTATGAGGGGTATTGAGGCAAACCAAATCCAGCTGACCTCGATCGCGAATGTGCAGAGACCCTCGACTATTCGGGAGGTCTAACGCCTGGCCGGGAAGATAGCCGCTCTCAGCCGATTCGTTTCCAAGATGTCCGACCGATACAAGCCTTTCTTCCAATGCTTGAAGAAAAGCTCTACTGTCATCTGGGGGAAGGAATAGGATAGGGCACTGACAGATCTCAAGCTGTATCTGAGTCACCCACCTATCCTGGCTTCCCTGGCAGAGGGGGAGTGCCTGTACGCCTATTTAGCAGTGTCCGAGGTAGCGATCAGCGCCGTGCTGTTCATAGAGGAAGACGGCAAATAGAAACCAATGTTTTATATAAGCCGCATGCTCTTGGATGCCGAGACGCGATATAGTATGGCAGAAAAGCTGGTCCTTGCTCTGGTCAACGCTAAAAAGAAACTCCGGCAGTACTTTGAGGCACACTCGGTCACCGTTTATATGGATTTCCCTATTCGTTAAATTTTGGCCAAGGCAGACTTGTCGGGACGACTGACCAAATGGGCCATCGAGGTGGGAATATACGATATCGAGTGTCGGCCTTGAGCGGCGAAGAAAGGACAGGTCATGGCGGATTTTCTGGTGGAAATTGAATCCTTCGGCGAGCAGCATAACCCACATCAGATGTCTCAACTCCGCCCCCTTTCAGCCTGGACGCTCCACACCGACGGATCCACGAATGCCTCAGGGTCAGGTATCGGGATAGTCTTGCAGACCCCAACGGGTCTCAGAATTGAGAAGGCACTAAGGCTCAGTTTCCAGGCGACCAACAATTAGGCGAAGTACAAGGCACTGCTGCAAGGCCTTGAGCTGGAACTACACTTCGAGGTGGAGGTCGCAATTGATCGTGGGTCATGTCAGGGGAGACTTCGAAGTAAAGGAACCGAGGTTGCACAGGTACTTCTCAAAGGTAATGGGGGCAAAAGCTCGCTTTGGTAATTTCAATATCGAACTAATCCCCAGGGAGATGAACCAGAGGGCCGATGAGCTAGCTAAGAGTGCGTCAACTGGGGGTACGGCTGGAAGCATAGAAGTTCTCTTAGAAGGCGGGAGTATGGAGGACCCCCCGCAGACCCATGTGCACCATGTATTCGCAACCGGAGCTGCTGACGAAGGGTGGATGAAACCCATCACTCAATATTTGACGTTGGGGAACCTACCCACAGACCCCCGGGAAGTAAGGTCAATCAGATTGAAAGCTGCCAGGTACTCGATGGTGGGTGAACAGTTATATAGGAGATCGACAATGGGACCGATGCTGCGGTGCATAGGTCTCGTCGAAGTGCAAAAGCTAATGGAGGAAATCCACGAGGGAGTATGCAGCAACCACTCTGGCGGACACAGCCTCGCTCACAAGGCTCTAACGGCTGGATACTTCTGGCTGTACATGATGACAGAGGTGGCCCGATTCGTCAAGAAATGCAATAAGTGCCAGAGGTTCGCCCCAATGAAATGCCAGCCCACGAAGGTACTTCATTCGAACATAACTCCCTGGCCGTTTGCTAAATAGGGTCTGAACATCGTCGGAGAGCTCCCTAGAAGTCCAGGGGGAAGGAGGTATGTCCTGTTGGCCACGGATTACTTCACCAAATGGGTGGAAGCTGAAGCCTATGCGACCGTTAGTAAGACTGATATGATTAACTTCATCTAGAAGAATATAATCTGTCGGTTCGGGATCCCGAAAAAGATACACACCGATCATGGCACACAGTTCCAAAATGCTAAGGTCAAGGAGCTGTGCGAGTTGTATGATATAAGGCTCAGTTTCTCGTCCGTGAACTACCCTCAGGGGAACGGTCAAGCAGAGGCAACGAATAAAGCCATATTCAGCAACATCAAAAAGAACCTGCAGGTGGCTAAAGGCAAGTGGTTAGAAGAGCTGCCGTCTATCGTATGGGCTCATCGAACCATGGAGCGGAGGTCGACTGGAAGAATGCCATTTACTATGGTCTACGGATCAGAGGCTGATCCCTACCGAGGTCGGCTTCCCGACCCTCCGCTCCGAAGTGGTAAAAGATGCCCCCTTAAACGAACTCCAACTAAGCCGCAACACAGACCTCCTAGAGGAAACGAGAGACATGGCCCTAGTCCACCTGGCTTCATAACACTAGCAGGCTAGGGCCTACTACGCAAAAAAGGTTAGTACTCGACGATTCGATGCCGGGGATTAGGTCTTGAAAGTTAGAACAGGGAATTCCTCGAAACTGGACTCCAATTGGATCGGACCCTATGAGGTGATCAAAGCACTCGACAATGGTGTTGATATCCTGAAAGAGCTCAAGACCGAGAAAAACCTGCCGAACACGTGGAACACTCAGCATTTGAAAAACTATCACGTGTAAGACACATACATTTGATGTAAGACCACGTGAATTCTTATATTATTGAGAAGCTTAAATCCAAAACAGGTCAAGTTCCCTTTTTACTGCATGGATTCATCTTTTGGATAGCTATGGAAAAGGGGTCTGCCCATAGTGGCAGACCCCACGTACTATTCAAGCGTGAGAACCATGTGAACGCTTATATTATTAGAAGTTTTAATTCCGAAACAGGTCAGGTCTTCAGCCACACGGAAAAGGGTCTGCCCACAGTGGCAGACCCAACGTTTTATTTGCACAAGCAAAAGGGGCTTACCAGGCTACTACGAAAAAGGGTCCGCCCACAGTGGCTGATCCAACGTTTTATTTTGCACAGGCAAAAAATCATACCGAATTACCACGGAAAAGGGTCTGCCACAGTCGCAGACCATACGCACTACTCACGTAATAAACGATCGTACTATGGGAGTCACGTCGCTCGTCGACAACCTGATAAAACGTACGAAGGGGAAACTATTGTGCAATAAGAACTTGCCAGCAGACCTCAAAAACGCTCGTACTATGGGAATGACGTCGCTCGTCGACGACTTGAGAAAACGTACGAAGAGGAAACTGCTGTACAATAAGAACTTACCAGCAGACCTCAAAAACGCTCGTACTATGGGAGTGACGTCGCTTATCGACGACCCGAGAAAATGTACGAAGAGGAAACTGCTGTGCAATAAAAACTTGCCAGCAGACCTCGAAAACGATCGTACTATAGGATCACGTCGCCTGTTGACGACCCAAGAAAACGTATGAAGAGGGAGAAGCTGCGCAACCAAAACTTGTCAGCGGACCTCGAAAATGATCGTACTCTGGGAATCAAATCGTGCAATAAAATGCTTGCCGATAACCTGAGAAAACGTACGAAGAGAAAAGGGGTGTGCAACTCAAAAAGCTTGCCAGCAGACCTCCTAAGGAACATTTTAGCTATACGAGTGGCTAAAGGAAAGCAGGGTCGGGATCCACCCATTGGAAGTGGACCCCCCTTAAAGAACATTTTAGCTATATGAGTGGCTAAAAGAAAGCAAGGTCGGGATCCACCCATTGGAAGTAGACCCCTCCTAAAGAACGTTTTAGCTATACGAAGAGCTAAAGGGAAACAGGCTCTACCCGGGGGACGATTTATTTGCGCATGGTCAGGATGTGAACAGATTTGGAGTCTACCCATTGGAAGTAGTCCAGTATCAAATCAAACGTGAAGACAGAAATTAAGATTAAAGCCTGTTTATTATGTCCTAAAAATACAAAGCGCACGGTTAATAGTGGTGTGCACTCTTAAACCCTACTTACGGGATGCAGGTCTAGAACGGACTCTTAAGGAGACGTCGGAGTGATAGTGCCCTATTTGTTCCCGGTAAGAGCCGAGCCTAGGCCTTCTCATTTGCAACGACGGGTCCAAACAATAGTCGACCAATCCCTGGTGCTGGTTCAGAACACGGTCCCATTTGGGATTAGAAAAGTCCAGCCACACACGTGGGTCGAACTCTGCCAAAATAAGTTATAACAAGAGTTATACCTCCATGAAATCGGATGAGTCAAAACTTGCACCCCTATCTCTGGAACTAATCTTGGTGGTCATGACCCGAGGAAGACTCACTAGTAGTCCGAAATTGAGTCCATACAATTATTTATACAGACGGTCGGACGCGATTAATAAAGAAAAAGAAAACAGACTAAAGAGAGTTGCACTATTCTTATTATTTATTCAAAGGATTACAACGAAGGTCAGCTTTACAAATATACAAAGTTAGAGGTCCTAGTTACCTCCGTTCAAGGGGGCACAGCCAACCCTGGCACTTGGACCAGCCTCGGTGAAGGGTGGCGTGGCCAGGTCGGATTCGTCACTAGAAACAATGACCGCGCGAGACCCCTCACTGGTTGAGACTTCGAGACTAGGCTTAGCGTCTGGGGCCTCTGAAGTTCAATCTGGCAGACCGGAAGCGTGGACAAGCTCTATGGCACCAGAAGTAGATGTAGAGGGCCCCTCCTTTTCCGTGGCAAGCATCTTCAGCACGTCGGCCAGATACGTGATACTGATCTCATCCCCGAGCTACTGCATATAGTACATGACGGAGTAGTGGTCCCTCTCTATGCCTTTCTGATCGTCAAATTGGTCTGGCGTTACCACCTTGGCGTGGCCTTCGAACTCTCTATTCTCCCAGCCAGACCTATAACTTTCCGCAGAAAGGACGTCCACCTGCCTCTGGTACCTCGTCTTCAGTTTATCTGCGTCCGTCAGCCTATCCTTCAGCGCCGCCAGCCTGAGCTCCGCTTACCACTGCGATAAGTCGACCAAAAAAGTGTTAATACCAGCAAGGTCCTCACTGTGTTTGTGAGACATCTCCACTTGAGCACCCATCAGATTCTTGTGATCCAAGAAGAGATATCGGTTTACCTCATTGGACCGGTCAAGTCTGCATCGCAAAGAGTAGGCCTCAAGCTTGGCTGTCGCCTCGGCTTTTCTCGCTTCCTTGGCGTCTTCAACAGCCCTGTCATGAGCGATAAAGGCCAGCTCTATCTCTAACCCGGGCCTCTGCAACTTCTGTTCCTTGACCCTTAGCTCGTCCAGGGCCAGTCTGGCAGCCTCGGAGTGGGCAAGTTTGTCAGCCTCTGCCTCAGCCAATCTCGCAGCCAACTCCTCGTGTCTGGTCCTATCGACACTCAGAGTATGAGCCACTGCGCTGCTGACCCTCGCCTCCTCGAGGCTCCGATATAAATCGAAATCTGACCTCAATTCAACGAGGGCGACCTCGCTGTGCTCAGCTATTGCAGAACGAGAACTCAGCTCCTCGGTCAAGTCCCTAACGCGGAAGGAGTAGAAAGACGGGATGTCCGCCAGCTGCAAGTTAAACAAAGAGGGGGGGAGGTCAGCATTTAGCAGGGATGCTGAAAAACATAGAAGCAACCGAATGGACTAAACCTGCGCGAAGGTACGGCTGGTGACAAGCTCGACGTTCTCCAAAGAGAGCGCCTCCAGCTCCGGCTCCATAGCTGAACTATCTCCTTGGGCGTTGCCCGCGCTTAGGGAACACGGCCCTGCCCCGCTAGCCGTGAGGGCATCCTCTCCACCAGCCGGGCATGCCCTCGAAGTAGTGACGGCAGGGACAGAAGGAAGCTCGATGCCACCAGAAACACTATCGGCCTCGGTGGGAGGTGGTGCGTCTCCACTTGGAGGGCCGCTGCACACTGACCTTTTCTCCTTAGAAGGGTCAGCGTGGCCCCATCGTCATCACTGTCAGACGAGGGGGCAACCCTGCCCCTCTTCTTCGTTAGACGAGCCGACCTCGCGTCGCCGCTTTATAGGGACTGGGGAAGGGGAGGATAATCTAGACTTCAATCTCGGAGCCCCCCCACTGAGTTCGGCGATCTCCTCACCGAGGCTAACAGTGCTCGATTTTGAACCGGAGTCAGGGGTGGACGAGAGTGCTGCAGCAGACCCCCCAGCCGGACTCGGTGTCATCTCTTCCCCATGCACGATCCGTGTGGCAAACGGCCCCCGGATGGAGGTCCGCCTGCGTCGGAGAGGAGGACCGCTGGCATTTCACCTCCTGAGAGCACCACGAGGCACCGGCTAGTGGATGCCTTGGCACGAGCCTTATGTGCCACGGCTGCTCCCTTGACGGGTGAGGGGTCAGCCGATGGGCCTGTCTCAGAACCTACAAAGAACAAATAACATTTTTAGCTCACGGCCACAATCTGACCCACGAAGCTCAAGGATGCAAAAATGAACCTACCCTTAGCCTTCTTGGGGGCGGCGGCCTCCTCACTGAGGAGCCTAACGCACTCCGTGGCCACAAGCCTCACGGCCTCCTCGAGCTCATGGCTAGACTGCGCCACCAGGTCATTGGAGCCCGCCAATTAGCTTGAAGCTGTAACCTGCCGACCCACCATGGCGATTCTATCATGCTCATCCTGGCAGAATCGATTCAGGGCAGAGGCGTCAAGTCGGCTCCGCATGTGCTTGGTGATGACCCAGGTATCCAGAGGGAATGGGAGATACAAAACCATCCTGGGCATCATGTTCATCACTAGGGGGTTGGGGACGGCCTAGATGTGCCCAGAGATCCGAAGATGACTATCCCCTCCAGGCTTTTGAGCCGCCCCGCTAGCAAATGCGACTCGAACCTACTCTCTTCTGCCGAGGTTGCAGAAGACAAAATAATGTGAGCAATAACAGACATGGAGAGCACAGACCCGAAAATCACGACCTGACACTTACTCTGCAGGAAAGCTGAGGGAACTTGGAAGGGCTCGCCGTTCACCCAAGGGGAGTACCACGCCCCTCTAATGGCATATAGCCTGGTGTGGGAGTCCCATTGTTTGTCAGACCGCGGCAAGCCCCAGAAGATGTGACGTCCTGGCAGCGGTTGGAGGTAAAAAGTGGGATAGGAACTCTTCTTGGGGATGAGGGTGAGCTTGTAAGCATAAAAGACCACCTCCATGTCAATATGCAAATTATATAGTACCAATAGGCCGGAAAGCCCCATCAGAATCATGACCCCGTTTGCGTTCAGTTGCATCGGGTGGATCCCGGTCAAAGAGAAAAATTGGTGGACCAGGGGAGGAAAGGGGAATTGTAGCCAGTCCAGATGCTTTCTGCCCAGGATGATGGAACCTTCGGGGGCTCAAGGGTGAAGATACCAATCTACAGGGCCCTCGACCCTTTGCAGTGTCACTCCACCAGGAAGGCAGAGTTGTCTCCTTAGAGAATCCAACTCTGAATCCACGACGGGGCACAATTCTTGGTTTTGACTTGAAGCCATTGTTCGAGATGTGATCGGAAGAATAAAAGTCTCTGGAAGGGGAGAAATCGGAAACTCTAGAATTTTATGAGGCTAGAATGAGTGAAGATTTTAGTAAAGAGGCAAATGAGCATAGTTGCGACTTTTATAGGGAGGGAGCCGAAGAGTTTTTCTGGAAAGGGGGAGAACAAAGGAGACCAAACAGTCGGAACTTCAAAATTCAAATAGATTTCGTGACATGGGATAGCGTGCCTCCGCGTCGGCAAGGAGGGAGCCACGTGCACCCCCCAGATTGGAGGAACGGATAAACGATTTCCCCACTTGACGGGCACTAATCCGTCGAGTAGGGAAATGAGGGCAGTTGTGGGACCCGTTCCCAAATCATGCACTACGTGGACGATTAAGTGGCAGAATAGGTCACCAACGGGGCCCACCGTCTGACATGTATCAAGAATGATTAGCTAAAAGCCACGCAGTTCACACGTGATATCACGACCGAGATTAGGGTCGGGCCCATCGCTGACCCTGAGCAAGCTCGGCCCAGTCCGACCCTTACCTCGATAGCTGGGGGGTTGGAAGTCCCATAGGTCTTCCGCCAAAATACGATGGAAAGCAACTCACAACTCCAGACCCAGACAGAGCATTTAATGCGGTCCTGGGTAGGGTGCGCAAGGGAGAGGGACAAGCCGTCCTGACAAAACGGCGATTTGACCAAATCTCACCCCTGACAGATTCAAGCCATAGGAGGCAACGGAAACCAGGCTATAGCGATACAGAGGTGATCACGGTAATCTCGGCCCGTGATCTCTGAGAAATATTCTGGGGAAAAAGGTACTCAGTCCTGAGATTGAGACCCGAGTGGTTCACAATCTCAGGACTACATATATATGAGCCATGCGTTCCCGAGAGGGGCATATACGCTTATAAAAAAGGAAGTATATATAAAAGCTTATGAGCAAGAAACAAACATATACTCATATAGAACTCATTCCTTGCTATCCTGAATCAAATATAGACCACTGACTTAAGCATTGGAGAGCCTTTGTAGGTGGTCACTCCCGCCTCTCTGACCCATCCTGAAGTTCATGGCACTTTTGGGATAGTGAGGACACGTGGACAGTTGGAGAGTACAGCATCAGTGGTTCAGAGATACGTGGACGGCCGGTGAAAAACCGCTCCAACATCTAGATTATAGCATTTTGTTTCTTTTATAAAGTATTTGTTTTCAAATTTCACTAATAAAAATGAATAGTTCTACTTATATTTGAAGCAACGTTCATTGTGTCTTTGACTTTGATTATTAGAATCAAACAGATGATCGTTTTGGAATGCATGCCAACTATTTGATAATTTTTGTTTTCTTTTCCAGCTTTTTATTATCTTTAGCTTGAATGTATAATAAAATTAAGATGATGAGTTGAAATTTAATTGAAAGAGTTTAGTCTGACATTATGAGGTAGAATGGTCTTTCTTACTCTCAAAAGTGGAAAAATCTAATGGCGTTAAATTTAAGTGAACACTTAGAAAAGGTAGCAATTACCTATTTAACTTGAAATGGTTGATGTGATATGAAATTGTGGCCCATTAGAAGTCCAGTCCATAGTTATGGCGAAAATTAGGTCGAGTAACTGTTGAAGAGGGTGGGCTTTTACTTGTGATAGTATTTTTTTCAAATTTTTAGTTTATAGTAGGTTTTAGTTTTTATTGTAATATTCCAATTCAACCTCTAATTTTTCCAAATTGGTTGAGGTTTGAAACCATAATAGATATATTTTTGATAAAAACTCAGAAAAATTATTATATTCCTTAATATATTAGTTAACTATTATATAACAAAAATTGACTAATAGTTGTTTGGACTAAAATGTTTTTTTTAGTAGTGTTATTGTGTTATGCGACGAAAGTTACTAATCTGTGACCATTAAATTTGTGACCATTACTTGGTGCTAAAAAAATCATAATTTGATGGTCATAGTCGCACAACATTTTGATAATAGTAGAAAATCATTTTAGTCCAAATTATCACTATTCATGTCAAATTAGGATGACAAGTTTTTTTTTTTTAAGAAATGAACCTCGATAGAGGAAGAGAAATTAAATTAAAAAAGAAAGAAAAAAATACACAAATTTAGAGAGGGGCATAAACCTAACCTCGTAATACAAAAAAACAAATAGAAAGAGAAATAAAATCAGAGAAATCGATAATTAGGTTTCACAATATAATAAACAAAAGATGAAAAAAAAAATATGGAACAGATCACTACCAAATGGGACAAACAAAGAACGGAGCATGAGAAACTGAAGAATCAACTATATGATTATCCTCACGATAGATATGAGTGACCACAAAATCTATATTAGCAATGTACCTGAATACTCTACACTAGCTGATCTCCGATGGAAATAAACTTTAAGAGAATAAGCCAAAAGAAGAGAAACAATATTGACTGAATCACTTTCTAATAAGAGACGCTTTTATCTATATTTCCAAGCAAAACTAATCATATAAATCATCGCTGTCGATTTTTTCTCAAAAGCATAACCAATTCCTAATAGAATAGAAAAACATCCACAAACAAACCCTCTATGAGTTTAAAATATCCTTGAATACCTAGAAAGACCTGGTGAGCTATAAGCAGAACCATCAGTGTTGACTTTGACCTAGGACAGAAGAATAGGTCTCCATATAACTTCAACAATGATTGGTGCCTTTTGAGACCTATCTTTGACCTGAAACTCACGTAAAATTAAGAGATCAGTCATAGAGTTAGATATAGAGTCAGAAAACAGAGACTCAACCTCTCTAATAAAACGCCACAAAAGAACTATTTGGCCATTTTTTATCTCAAAACTCAGTATATGACCAAATTCAAAAGTTTATAGCTAAATGTCTATTCATTTAATTACAAAAAAAATGAAAATATATTATATTCCCCAACTGAAATTTAAAAGTAATGAACATTTAACCATAACATTTAAAACATGAGCATTTACTTAAACTAATTTTAAAAATGAATCATTCACTTTGTTTTCTCTATCAAATTCCCTTAAATTTCCTTGACTTTTCATACAAAAGTGGTCAGAGTTCTACGAAGAAATAGTTGGCTATGATATTAAGGGTATTATAGTAAAATGATTGAATTTTGGACTCATTAGTAAATGTTCATTTTTCAAATGTTATAATAAAATGACTAGTATATTAATATATATATATATATATCGTATAAAATATGATGTAACTAATATAAAAATTAATATACCCTATATATAAAGTCAATCTGGTACACAAATAAATATACCAACTCAATCATTTATCTATATAAAAAGAAAAGAGTGAACATTTATTAAAATGAAGTATAGAAAAGAGGTAAACACACTATAATTTCCCAGATATTATTGACAAGAGAAATTGAAATAAATAGTAATAATTTTGACTAAAATAAAATTTTCAAAAATGTGTTTGAAAAATAAATTTTTAATAGTATTTTAGTGTTTAGTGATTTTGTGTGACAGAAGATCACACAATTTATAACTATTAATTAATTTTAAAAAAATTATAATTTTATAGTCACAAATTTTATGATCCATCATGATACAATTTATAATACTACTAAAAATATTAATTTGAAAAAGACTGTTAAAAAAATTATTTTGTTCTAAATTAGTAATTTTCCTATTTACAACTCACAGCCCGTTAAGATCAGGTCCGCGAAGAGGCCCAATTACAACCACAAGCTCGTCTAGAATCCCGACTCCGCTCTCGGCTACCCCCAAAAACCCTAGTAGCTTATACTCCGTTACTGTGTTCTATCTCCCCCTCTCTCTGTCCCAGCGACTCAGATCCATTGAGCTCAGAGAGAGAATGGCGAACGAGCAGACAGTGTTGCAGTTTCCATTGTTCTCGTCTTCTTCTTCTTCAAGCTTGTCAGCGAAGGTTCACCCTCTAGTCGTCTTCAACATCTGCGATTGTTATGTGAGACGCCCTGACCAGGCCGAGCGAGTCATCGGAACCCTACTCGGCTCGATCTTGCCCGATGGAACTGTCGACATCCGAAACTCTTACGCTGTTCCTCACAGCGAGTCCTCTGATCAGGTTCTCTTCTTCGCCTCCCCCCTCCCTTTGATTCGACCATTCTGCAATTTTTGTTTTCTATTCTCAAATGTTGAATCTTTTCAAATGTTTTCCATCGTAACTTGTATGAGTGGCCAAAGATGGAGTTTCAGGTTGTTTAGATTAGTCGAAGATGTAGGAAACTAGAATGCGTTCAACTTGAGTATCCGATTATTCGTATAGCAATTCGGCCTAATTGGGTCTTTCTTTTATTTGAAAATATCAGGGTGTCTGTTGTTTAATACATCTTCCCTCTAAGTTGCAATGTTTTAGCGGTTTTGTTGCTTAGTGAGGGATTAATGGTGAGGAGTGGTTTTGTGACGAAATGTTCTGGCTCAGGTTGGAAGAGCAGCCATTGTTTAGGATTTGATTTTGGTCTTAGGTTCGAATCACAACTGGAGTAGGCGGGCGTGAAACCTATTATCATGGGATCGGGTAGTAGTAACTAATTTTTTTTTTTAATTTGTAATAGGTGGAGCCCATTAGTTAAGTCCTAATTTTTTTTTTTAAAAAACGAAGAGTGGTTTTTTAAGATTCTGTTTAAGGTTATCATGGTGGGTTCTTAGCTTTTAGGGGAATGAGTTAGTTGTTCCTAAGTTAATGATTGCCAAGCATTCTAAGATAGGAGGAAAATATGAACTTTTGAATGAACAATTGAATTTAACCTATTGAAGCTCAGTGGCTCACCGGAACTTGATTTTACTCGTATACTTTTTGTTGCATTCTAATTCATTTGATTACTTTTCAGCAATTGAGTTTTTGAATTTCTTTTGAGGATAATTGTATTTTTAAATCCTCTTAAGTTATTTATTTACTTGTTCATTGTTTATTATGGTTGCAGGTGGCTTTAGATATTGACTACCATCACAATATGTTGATATCCCACCAAAAGGTGAACCCAAAGGAAGTTATTGTCGGATGGTAAGTCTCTTTATGTTCACAAGCATATACGTGTGTGTGTGTGTATATATATATAAGATGTAGTTATTCTTCAAATGAGTTATTTGAGATTTGTTTGGATTCTGATCCCACATGCTGTAGGAATATTGCAATATGTTTCTTTGACTGTTTATATATCTGTAGTTAATATCTAGTTTAGTCTGGAACATTTGCCATTTGCACAAACCTCATTTTGTACTAAGTTTAGGGGAACATGAATTATCAATCTTGTCTAACCCTTATGGACCACTCCTCAAGATGGAAAGTGGTGAAATTTTTTGCACATTAATGTTTGTCTTGAATGAAATTAAAATTTTCTGTAGTTTCATGAATCTTAACGCCATCCTCCTTGAAAGGTAGAAAAGTTTTTGAGTATAATGCATACTTATTTTTTGGTACTTTAAACTTTTTGAAGCTTACAAGTTTTCCTTCATGAATATATGCAGGTATTCAACTGGTCTAGGAGTCACTGGTGGCAGTGCATTGATCCATGAATTTTATTCTAGAGAAGTACCTAACCCTGTTCATTTGACCGTTGATACGGGGTTCAGGAATGGAGAGGGTACCATAAAGGCTTATGTTTCAGTTAATTTATCTCTTGGGGACCGACAACTTGCTGCACAATTTCAAGAGATTCCTTTGGATCTTCGTATGGTTGAAGCGGAGCAAGTTGGATGTATGCATCTACTTAGCATTATCCTTTTGTTTATTGTTGTCCTTGAGCCTTGTTTTTTAACGGCAGACATGTGGATACAAGTTTTGCTGGATTGATTGAAAAAACTATATATTTGGTGTTCTTGTGATATTGTTTATTTGGTATTTCCACTTGGCTTTGGTTCGCTTATTATTGAAGCTGAGCGAGTTGGATGTATGCATCTACTTAACATTATCCTTTTGTTTATTGTTGTCCTTGAGCATTATTTTTTAAAGGCAGACATGGATACAAGTTTTGCTGGATTGATTGAAAAAACTATGTATTTGGTGTTCTTGTGATATTATTTATTTGGTATTTCCACTTGGCTTTGGTTTGCTTATTATTTCCATATTTTTTTTTACCCAAGAAAAAGTCTTTAGTTTATTTAGCTTTAAGCTTGAATCCAATGTGCGTGTTGAAACTTGAAAGCAAAGCTTGTAGTGAAGATAGTTAGGACTTGCTAATGAGTATTTGATTTGAAATTGATTATTTTCTATAATGCCAGTTGATATTCTAAAGCCAACAGCGGTTGACAAAATCCCAACTGATTTGGAAGGAATGGAGGCCTCACTGGAGCGTCTGTTGGCGCTTATTGATGATGTTTACAAGTATGTTGACAATGTTGTGGTAAGGTTTTATCGCTTTTTGTTGTCTTACCTTGCTGCTTTTGCTTTGCCTGCTTTTTGCTAATATTATAATTTTTCCTTTCAGGAAGGGCACATTGCACCAGATAACAGCATAGGGAGATTTATCTCGGATACTCTTGCGTCTGTTCCCAAAATACCTCCAGCGGCGTTTGATAAGCTTGTCAATGACAGCCTTCAGGTAAAAAATTGTTTGATTATATATTATCAAGGTTACAGTAAGTATATGGAGACAACTTAGAAATATGCAATGTGGGCATGGATCTTAGTCACATCCTAAGTTACATGGACTCTTCACTTTGCCATACCCATTCCCCTTGTAATAACCCGATTATGGTATGGAAGTGCCTGTCTAATACTCCTTATTTACTTGAAATGAGAAAACGGCTCTTGGAATTGAAATTGTGTCCATATCATACATCCACAATGTAATATAGGACAACTGCATCTTTGGAGTCCAGTATCAAAAATCTGTGTCTCGTTCTTATTAGTCGTCACTGTTTGTCAAGCATTACGTACCGGATATTTTCTGACATTTGTGCTTCTGATTACGTACAGGATCATTTGTTGTTGCTATATTTGTCAAGCATTACCAGAACACAGCTCAGTTTAGCAGAAAAATTGAACACAGCGGCTCAGATTCTGTAATTTTTGTCCACTTTAATGATATCCGTGTAGCAAGACAAGTTAATTTGACAGAAAAAATGTTGTGGTTTATCTTATGTGGCCAACTTGGAGAAATGCGGCCTTTTATTTGAGAGAAGGTTGTATTAATATTTTTGCTTCATTTTTTGTTCTTAACTTTATTTTGCTTCAATTTGAATATATATGTAGGTTGTCATTAAAGTTTACAATTTATCTTTGGTTGGTTAACTCTTAGGGAGATGTGTTTTCACATTTAAACCTGGCTCTAATCTGCTTTTAATTTTACATGTGCTTGTCTTATTGTCGTATTTGTATATCTGGACCATCAAAATTAGTTTCATTTAAAGACCGGATGACCATAATGATCACTTTCGTTTCTCGTAAAATTTTGATGGTGTCAAACCTCTTGTTTCATCTGAATAAGAAAAGGATCCTAAAATGAAACAGGTTTGGGACATGTTGCTTATCCGAAATGAGACGGGTCAAAAGGAAATAGTTTGAAGATGAATGAAAAGGAATCATAATCGGAGTTTTTCTCCTTATTAATTTGACTTGGTATATGAAGGATTTACTAAAATTTTGTTTTCTAAATATGTAGGAAACAAATGGATAGACTTTTAAATACAGATGGGAAAGAGATATGATTTGCTTGATTCTATTTTCATTATGATTTATTATAACATGGTCCTAATGACGCATATTGCTTGCGAAAATGCTATAATTTTAGGGACAGTCAAGATTATCTATTGCTGTGGGTCTAGGAAATGATTGGACAAACATGTTATAGGTAGTAATTCGATTACTTGGCTTTATAGTGGTTTGGCTTTATAGTGATTTTTATTATGAATTTATTTATTTAATCAAATATGAAATTTTGTGAAAATGTATTTATGAACTATTTTGGAAACTACATTGATATTGAATTGTTTATGAATTCTGTTTCATACTATTATATGTAGGAACCGAATTTTTTTTATTTTGGTAAAGATTCAGTTATGGAAAATTTGACGAGTTTGAAAAATTGGTTTGAGAAATAATTATGATTTGATTAAAGACCACTGCATGGTTATTTGTGATTTTACAGGAAATAATATATCACCCCATTCATTGTATTTATATAGCATTGCATTACATACATATATCCAAAAAACAAAATACTAGAATCACAGTGTTTTAACAAAATATTAGAAAATAAAAGAAAAAGAAACCAAATAAAAAGAAACAAAAACTTACCGTCATCAATCAGATGGCTAGAATAAAACTCATAATCATCAAATAAATGACTGAAATTCACGTATGTCATGAATATTAAATATTAAACATTACGAAATTATGTAATATTAAGTATACTTGTGAATAACTTGAATAAGTATGTCCTTGTTTTGAGAATAAGTTTATTAAAATTTCAGAATTTTGTGAATCTTTAAAAAATAATTTAAATAAAAGTTTTGGAATAATTTATTATCCATTGTATTTCTTGTAGATTAAACAACTGTTTCATTCTTAAGAGCTTCTATTGTGTTTTTTTAATGGCTTTATGCTCCTTTTTTTTCTATGGCCAGAAGTATAGCAACAAATAAAACTTTATCTCAAAAGTGGCCATTATTAAACAAATGGAACTAACTATACGTAAGGTGATTTTGGATTATTTGATGGGTCCCACATTGCGACCATGAACATGGCAGGGCAGCACTCAACAGCCGTATGATTAGGGGAAGAGAATGTTGTGTTTGTCTTTGTCTACTCTACTCCGGAACAAAGGGTTATAGTGGGAAGTTTGCACCCCATTTTGGTCTCAATGCTCGTAAGTGAACCTTCCACTCGTTGTATTTGCAAAAAGCACTGACAAACGTGGCTGAAGACAAGGAAAGTGAGAAGTAACTACTATTTTTTTCTGATTAATTTTTCTTTTCCTTTTTTTTTTTTAAAAAAAAAACAAACTAAAAATAGAGAAGTGGGCGGCCTGGATTTCACGCGTGCCATAATACCAGCGTTTAAGAACTTCTCGAATTTCACCGAATATCATTTTCAACTCTTCTTTGTCTGTCGGATTTCAAAACCCCATCTCATAATCTATACTCTACTCTCTCTCCTCGAAAATAAGATAAAAGATTAAAGAAGGTGATCTAGGATATGTAGGTGGACAATCAACAAAGTGACAATGTCATATATATAAAAAAGAAAAGAAGAAAAAAACTATATATAAAGTGACAAGAGCAAACAACCACATGGCACTTTTACCAAACTCACCCTTCACTTATCTTTTTTTCGATTCTTCAACTTTTTCTTATGTTCATTGTCTTAATAACGAGTTAATTTCTGTAAAGCTTTCGAAACTTCTTTTAATTTTTGTTTCTTGTATATAATTATCTAGTGGCCAAAGAAATAATGAGACTGAAAATTGGTATGTTGTCTCGATTTAATTGTCTTGATCAAGAATTCAAAATAATATAGGTGACAATGGATTGGTAGGCGGTAGAAGTGCATACCATCGGATTTGGTATGTAGATAATAATAACAACGTTGATCTGGATAACAAAAAAACTAGGAATAAAATAAAATAGTTGAGTAAATTAGATCTAACTCCTAGGAGTTAGATCACAGCTCAAAACCATTTGTGCCAAGAACAAAAAGACAAATGTTTTGCTCGTGAGTGTCACATTCTTGGGAATTGTTCAAAGTGCTAAAGATAGACGCAACTTGGTTTACTAGCTCAACTTAATTTTCGTCGTCACTGTCCGAATTAGTTGTTTTCGTTAATCATTCACGGATAATTTGTCGAATAACGAATTTAAGAAATTATATGATTTATACGTAAAAAAAATTGATAAATTAAAATAAATAATTTTATAATAGTTCAACTCTAAAAAAGATTAATTTATGTCTATTATTTTTCATTATTTTCTGGAAAATTATAAAAATTTCTCTAAGTCTCAAAATATGAATAAAGAGAGAATTAGGAAATGTGTAATGAAGCAATTGTGAGATAATTACGTGGGTCTCCCTAATAATAAGAATGAGCCCCTTTATATAAATAAGGATGACTTCATGTTTCTTAATTATAAAAATAAAAAAATACAATTTTGGTTAACAATACAAAATCTAATAACAACTAAAAAATAAATTGTTTGATCTCTATTCAGAAGTCTGTTTCTTTTTTCTCACAGGTTATTTATTTGAAGAAATTTTATCTATTTGAAATAGATCGCATTATTAGTTATTTCTAATATTCAACTTAGTATATTTTTCGTAATCGTTAATTTTCTATTTTTGGCATTGACCAATATATAGTTTTAAAATCGCACAACATTAACTAATATATATATCTTCAACAACAACAAAAAATCATGAATGTATAATTATGCTTTAAAAACTTTATTTCTCGGAATTTTCTTATACATACATTGGAAAATCTCTTGATATACGCTAATTTTCTTTTATTTTATTAATTTTGCTCTTTGGCCATGCCAAGTTTTGAAATAATTGTTTTCATTAGAGAAAACAAGCCATATTAATCACGAGGATGTGTTAGTGTACTATGCAAATGTTTCTTCCTAAACTTTTTGAGCACTTTTGTACTTTTTTTCTTATGCTTTTCGGTTCTTTTGTACTTGTTTATAAGAGAAAGAGGAAAAGAGAATAAAGTTATAATAATATTAACGTTAAATTCAACTTATCCCATATGCCGAAAAGGTGGACCAAGACGAAATATTGAGTAGTGGTCCAAACTAATGTGTAATGACGTGATCAGTTAACAATTTGAAATCCAAATTAGCAAAACAATGAGAGAACAATTTGAAATAACCAATTTCAGCTTCAAATTCAACAATATATTTCATAGAGATACTCGATTATCGTATGGCATGCATGCATTAAAATGTTGTAGAAAGACAAGGTCCTAAATTCCAAAATCTTTAAATTAAACTCATTTTAGATCTCTCCACAAAAAAGGTTACCCTACAATCAAATAAAAATTGTCTTTTTAGATTTCCAACATATATATATATATATATATACATATACACATATATTGAACTAAAAGATTTGAGATTTGAGGCAAACAGGTTACTAGAAAATTAGGGGCGTGTAGTTGGGTAGGACAGGAGCCACATGACATAAGAAAATCCAATTTGCTTCCCTTTTGGCTGGTCATGAGTTGTCCCTTCCAAATACCAACTTAGTGGATTTTTGTCTCTTTGTTTCTGTCCCCACACCCTTAAAAGAAGGTTTTTTAAGTTTCAATCTCAAACATTAATATTTTTGAGCGAGCATATTAGCTCAAATAGCTTTGGTCAACCCAAATGAGTATCTCTGTCAGTCTGTTACGATCACAACCGTTCACCTCAGATCAGACAATGTGAACTTTGACTTATATCACTTCCATGATCCACCGGTCTCTACTTTTTGCCGTAAACCCCACTTAGCATAATTTTATTTTACTTTATGGTTTTAGCAGACAAGACCTACTACTTTTATATTAGTTATTATTAACAAAGTACATTAATTTTTTGGCCTTCTCACATGTCGTGGTGAGTGTTGGACTCAACTAAGATTATTGGCAACAATTCACACTTTACTAAAAAGCAGTAAAACCAACCTATTCCTATCCTTTAAGATGAACTCAAGGAGAAACATTAATAAAAATGAAAAATTAAATTAATCAATCAATTAATTAAATAGTTTAATTTAGCATTGAGTTTCAAGATGATTAATTTATTATTCATCATTGGTGAAACTTACAGTGCACCTTTGTCTGCTCGCAGACCAAAACGTTGAACGGTGGCAACTTTGGCGCATGTTATCTCTCCCTATCATACACACTCACACACACACACACACACACACACACACATATATATATATATATATATATATATATATAAAATCTCTATCTCTGATCAGCACAAAAAACAGGGCAATAAAGATGAAACGAACAAATCCACATAATATCAAACTTCACATTCCCTATAAATTAACAAATAGATAATTCCAACATAACATAATACTTAATGAAAACAACTATATAGTATAATTAATTAAATAATCAAAGCTACTGTTCAGTGCTTTTAAGGTACTAGTATTATAAATATAAATATGCGCACGGGTTTACATCGTTTAAGTTGAAAGGTGATCAGAATTAGGAAACTTCAGAAGCAGAAATAGGATTTAGAGCTGAAAAATGGAAGAGGGTATGCCAGGCTTTTGCATTAAAGCATCAAGTGTTCGTGGTACCACTTCTACCACTAGTGGTACCGGAACTAAGTGTGGTCGTTGGAATCCTACTAGTGAACAGGTCAAAGTTTTGACTGATCTGTTTAGGTCTGGACTAAGAACTCCTAGTACTGATCAGATTCAGAAGATCTCTACTCAGCTCAGCTTTTATGGTAAGATTGAGAGTAAGAATGTTTTCTACTGGTTTCAGAACCATAAAGCTAGGGAAAGACAAAAGCGTCGAAAGGTTTCGATTGATGACCATGATCATCACAAGGATTTCGTCATTCTTCGAGAGGAAAGGATTTCATCTCCAAAACGTACGCATCAAAACTTGTTTGTTAACAATTTTACTTCATTTTATTTTTTGGTATAATGCTCGTATTTTTCTTTGAATGAAACAAACTGATCTGCACTGTAGATTTCACAAACAAGATCTCGAGGAAAATATTAGTAATCAATTTGTAAGGCTTTCATTCTTTTTTAAATGAAAAAGAATATTGCACTAGATTTTGCATCCTCAAGATCTTAATGAAAATAATTCTAAACAAGTCTAAGCAGATATGCTACTTTCTATGTAGCTATTACAAACGGTATTTTCCATATGTTTAATAACTTCATTATTTTCAATAGTGGATTTGTTTTTACATTTAAGTTTCATTACTACTTTGATTACCACAGGTTATGCAGAGATATATCATCGTCATCCTGATTATGATGATCACGATGATGGTCAAGTTCTGGAGTCAGAAAGAGTTATTGAGACGCTGCAACTTTTTCCATTAAATTCATGTGGGGAGTCAGAATCAGAGAAGCTGAGATATGAATGCAAAGAAACATCATCTTTTCCGTACACATTTGAGACAGAGATGAATCATCCACCACTGGATTTGCGCTTAAGCTTTTTCACATCTTAGGAAATTTTTTTCTTTTTTTTTTTTTAAGGAAAAAAAAAACTCTAGAAGTAGTACTTAGATATGGTTATCATCATCATCGTCAATGAAAAAAAGGGGGGATAGATATTTAAAGTGGAAAATTGTAACCGAAAATTTTAGGCTTTGTAGTACTAGTACTAGTAGTCGTAATAGTAGAATAGTAGTAATAGTGATAGATTTTTATTTTTCTTTGATTAAGAAGTTTAAAATATTGAAATGGATTTGGACATTCTCCTCTATATGCTCAACTATTTTTGGTTTTATCTCTCTGTGATTACTCTGTTGGATTATTCTTGTTTTGATGAATGGTTTGGGAATTGGAATGCGCTTCCTCTCATGGGCGATGTCTCCTTGGAGTATGAAATATACTAGTACTATTACATACGAGTCAAACCTCGGGTCCGCTACCATCTTTGAATTTCATGTGCTAATCTACTAAAATAACGCGCAAAGAGATGATGTCGTTTTGAATGTAATAGTAAACAAAACTTATTTGGCTACTTGCTCAAGTGAGAGTTCTTTAGATCCAGTACTGTTTAGCAGTTCAGTACTAGTAACATGTCAACCTACAGTTAAAAAAATGCACACAAATGTTAATATACATACATAAATATATACTTTAGTCATAATGGTAGGTAGCTATATAAGATGACCATACAACTCAGTTCGCTGAACTTGGGGCTGGATTCTTTTCATGCTAGTGTACTTGACCCACTTCAGGGAATTCAAATTCTTGTCAGTCTTTCTAGCAGGGAAAAAAAACAACCTTTCACATGCATCTTAACTTCTCGTTGCATGATTCTGATAAGAGTAAAAATAGAGACACCAGAGACTTGCACTAATTCCACCCCATATAGCGTAATTTAAAAAAAAAATATATATATATATTTTCCTAGCATTATTCTACAAGTATTGAACGTGTCCTCCAAACAGTTATTTCTATACTATAATTGCTTGTTTAAAGCCTCGTTTTACGTCCACACAAGAAATACGTATATACAAGAAGGTTCATCCGCATTCTTGTAGCAAACGTAAAGGTTCATCAGCCTTTTGTAGCAAAACTAAGGTTTTGCCATGAGTACGGCTGTCCATTTTTCTCATCTTGTACTCTATCTTCCATATAAATCTTATACACATCACCTCTGAAAGAAATCCACTAACAAAATATTTAAATCTCACCTTTAACAGAAGCCTACTAACCAATTTTTTTTCCTCAAAAAATTTTAGTCATTTTGACTGGTGATATGACAAAATATGATTGAGTAGAGTAATACAGAGAAACTGGATATATAACCTCCTTCACCTAGATTTATAGGAGGAAATGGACGTGACTTCCAGCGTTTTGTGTCACAATATACTCCAAAAATTATAAATTTATAGTCACAACGACTCTCCCTCACCGATATTATGATACTCTTGATCAAAAAGATGTTATAGCAAAATAACTAAATTTTGGATCTATTTTAAATAAAATTACATTTTTCAAAAAATATAGCAGAATGACCGGTATGTCATTGTATATATCAAGTGTCAAATACGATATACACGATTTAAAAACTAATACGCTCAATCATATAAGTAGATATAAAAGTGTAAAAATACATATATTCAGTCATTTTAATATAGAATGAGAAAAGCAAAAATTTATTAAAATGAAGTGTTAAAAAAAAAGACATACACTAATTTCCCAAACTAAAAACCTTAAACAAAATTTATTTTGAAAATAGTTGTAAAAATGTCATCTCGGCTCGAATCACTCCTACTCAGGTCTTTTTCCCAACAATAGGTCCAACCACTAGCTTCAACGTGAGTAGTTTGAGATCTAAATAGGGAAATTGACGTGGCTAGTTCATATTTGTGGTAAATTAACTTTTTTAATGTTATTTTTTCATAATTAACATTTATAGTACTCCTAACACAACAAAAAGTCCGAAATATCCCTATGTAAATAACTTTTAACTCGATCACCCCATTAGGTATTGCCAAATCCATCGATTTTTTTTCAATATGGAAACCCATCGATTTTTTGTGTGGGACCCGTTCTCAAATCATACACCACGTAGATGATTAAGTGGCAGAATAGGTTACAAACGAGACCCATCGTCCGACGGGTGTCGAGAATGATTAGCTAAAGACCACGAGGGTCACACGTGATTTCGCAATCGGCCGTTGGGCCGTTCGAGGTTAGGGCCGAGCCCATCACAGACCCTGGACAGACTCGGCCCAATCAGACCCTTACCTCGACAGTTGGGGGATCGGAAGCCCCAAGGGTCTTCCACCAAAATACGATGGAAAGTAACTCACAACTCCAGACCCAGACAGAGCATTTAATGCGATCTTGGGTAGGCGTGCGCAGGGGGCAAGCCGTCCTGACAGAACGGCGATTTGATCAAATCTCACCCTGACAGATTCAAGCTATAGGAGGCGGCGGAAACCAGACTACAGCGATATGAGGTGATCACGGTAATCTCGGCCTGTAACCTCTGGGAAATATTTTGAGAAAAAAGGTACTCAGTCCTGAGATTGAGACTCGAGTGGTTCACAATCTCACGACTACATATATATGAGCCATCCGTTCCCGAGAGAGGTATGTACATTTACAAGAAAGAAGTGTATGAAAAAAGCTTATGAGCAAGAAACAAACATATACTCATAGAACTAATTCCTTGCTACGCTGAATCAAAGATAGGCAACTGACTTAAGTATCGGAGAGTCTTTGTAGGTGGCCACCCCCGCCTCTCCGACCCTGCCTAGAATTCAGGGCACTTTTGGGATAGAGAGGACATGTGGACAGTTGGAGAGTACAACATCAGCGGTTCAAGGACACGTGGACGGCTGGTGAGAAACCACTCTAACAGTTTGGCGCTATCTGTGGGAAACAACAGTTGAGCGTGAGAAAAAGAGTGAGAAACTCACGATCGCGCTCGCCACGAACAAAAGGCCATACAACATCGGATGGCACCCTCGAGGATGACAACCAGGAGCACACATCCCAACGCCGAAGGGAGCTCCCGAGAAGCACGACTAGACCTGGAGCAGAAGCTGGATCATATGCTCACCACCCTGACAGAAGCGAACCGGAAGGCAGAGATGGCCCATGAGGCCGTACTGAGTTTGAGGGACAAAGTCGCGAAAGTACGCAGAGATAACGCCCGCCTCGAAGGGCTGTTAGCGAGTGAAGATAGAAGCCAGCAGAGAGAAGATTTTGATGAAGAAGTCCAATAAGAATTTGGAAGCCAATCGCGAGGAGAAGTTCCCGCCCCATCCGAATGGCAGATGCAGGGGGCGCGGTAAAGCCAGTGGAGACCCCTCCAGGCCAGAGAGGCGATGGGCGGAAGACCCCATGGAAGCCCAGGAGGTACGCCTCCCGACTAGAAGTAGGAGATGATGGCGGAGTTAGGTAAGAGACTCGGGGCCCATCACAGCCAGACCCCCGACGATCTGACAGAGCAAACGGTGCGAGGGATCAATCGGACGGCCTTCGCCGACTGGATCCAAATGGAGCCCAGGCCAAGGGACTTCACGACCCTAACCTTTAAGCCGTTCGAGGGGAAAACCGATCCCCTCGATCATGTATACCACTTCCAGCAGAATATGGCTTTAGAAACCAGGGATGAGGCCGTGACTTGTAAAGTCTTCTCTACGACTCTAGCGGGACCAGCCCTGCTATGGTTCAGACAGGTCCCAAAAAAATCCATAAACGGATTCGAAGATTTCTACAAACTTTTCCTAAAGCAGTACGCGGGCATTCGGAGACAGCAAAAAACTATGCGAGACCTTGACCGGTTAGAGCAGGCCGCAGATGAGTCCTCACGAGACTACCTGTTGTGTTTCCTCGAGGTAATATCCCTAGTCCATAACGCAGACTCGGTCCAAGCTACAGGATCGTTCGTAAGGAGCCAGCAGCTAGGGTCAATGCTATCAGACCACCTCTTTTTGAATCTCTCGTACAATATGGCAGACATCCAGGAGAAGTCAGAAGGGGTATTCAGGGTGCTAGAAAGCCACCAGAAGGTGCCTAAGACCTCCGCCGCGATAATAATGATGCCGGTATAACCCCCAGCCCCGCAAGGGGTAAAGAGACCCTCGCCGGACCAAGCTGCGACTCTGAAACAGGAAGCCCCTATTCGAAGCAATCAGGAAGATGGCAAGAGGAGGAAGACGTCACGTGACCCTCTACCGAAGTATGAGCTCAACACGCCGATTGACGTGATCTACCTCCAAAGCAAGGACAGGGACATTTTCAAAGACCCTCCCAAATCTGGCGTCCCTAAGCATATAAAGAACAAGATCAGGTATTGCCAGTTTCACAAAGACTTCAGGCACGACATGGTCCACTGTCGCAACCTCTACGCACAGGTCATGATGGTGATCCACGCCGGTAGATTGAAACAGTATGTGAAAATCGGTGGAACCCAGCCGCTGGAAGACGTCACCAGACCTGAAAAAGGGAAGCAGACCCAAGCCTCTGGGTCAGGAGAATAGACCCTGAGGATAGTGCCGACCATAATGGGCAGACTAGAGCCGACCCAGGAGCAGGAGGTGAAGGAAAAAAGCCTCAAAAGAGCTGAAAGAGGAGTGAAGCGCCTGAGGGGGATGAGCCATTCCATCTACCATTTGATGTCGGGAGAGAGTCGTACCTCTGCAGCCCCCATTGTTTTTACCCAGCAAGATTTAACTACGGTGCGCCTGCCTCAGGATGACCCCTTGGTGATTGAACTGCAGATCAGCTCTGCATTGGTCAGAAGGGTTCTGGTCGACAGTGGAAGCAGCGACGATATCCTGTTCCTTGGCACATTTGAAAATATGGGCTTTGATCGAAGCGCACTCAGGCCAACCTGTCAACCGCTGTTCGCTTTCGATAGTATTAAGGTCTGCCCCTTGGGTGTTGTGACCCTGAATGTTTGCGCTGCTGAGAGATACTTGGACGTGGACTTCGTCGTCATTGACTGCCAATCCTCCTTCAATGTCATCATGGGAAGGGGATGGATCCACGCCATGCATGGGGTTGCTTTCACCCTCCACCAGGTCTTAAATGTCTATCAAAGGATGGTACCTATACGATAGACATCAAAGGAGACCAGGCCTCCACAAGGAAGTGCTTTTCAACTGCCCTGAGGGGAGCCGACGTGAAAGCAAGCGTTGCGACCGAGGACGAATAGCAATTAAAGGACCGCCTACCAGCGTACATGAGGCGAATCGAAGAGGAGTTTGACGACCCAGAGTCCATGATCGAGGAGCTGGTAGCGGTCTCTTTGAAAGAGGTAGAGCCGGCGAGGTTGGTTCTAATCGGGGCCTTATTACCCGAGGAGCAAAGGAACGAAATGTTGGGATTCCTGAAGTGGAACAAGGACATCTTCGCATGGTCCCACGATGACATGCCCGGGATAGACCCCCCCACACACTTGCCACCGGCTAAATATAGATCTCAATTTCCCTTCAGTCAGGCAAAAACCCCGAAGGTTCGCACCAGAGAAAAACAGGGCAATCAACAAAGAGGTAGAGAAGCTGTTGGAAAACAGTCTGATCAGGGAATGCGCGTACTCGCGTTGGGTATCCAACCCGGTAGTGGTAAAAAAGAAAATCAGCGACGACCGTATTTGCATAGACTTCACCAACCTGAACAAGGCCTGCCCGAAGGATAGCTTTCCCCTATCAAGAATCGACCAAACGGTGGATGCGACGGCGTGATTCAACAGAATAAGCTTTTTGGATGCCTACTCTAGGTACAACCAGATTCCCCTATACGCGGAAGACCAGGTCCACACGGCTTTTATCACGGAGCGTGGTCTGTACTGCTACAGGCGTATGCCATTTGGCTTGAAGAACGCAGGGGTAACCTACCAAAGGTTCATGAATAAAATGTTCGACAGGCTACTAGGGAAGACTATGGAGGTCTATATAGACGACATGGTCGTGAAGAGCAGAGAAGACTCAGACCATCTGGGACACTTAGACGAATGTTTTCAGATTCTGAGGCAATATCGGATGCGACTGAATCCCAAAAAATGTGCGTTTGAGGTGTCCTCTGGTTAATTCCTAGGATATGTCATGAGCAGGAGGGGTATTGAGGCAAACCCGACCCAGCGGACCTCGATCGCAAATGTGTAGAGACCCTCGACCATTTGGAAGGTCCAACGCCTGACTGGGAAGATAGCCGCTCTCAGCCGATTCGTTTCCAAGATATCCGATCGATGCAAACCTTTCTTCCAATGCTTGAAGAAAAGCTCTACTGTCATCTGGGGGGAGGAACAGGACATGGCACTGACAGATCTCAAGCTGTATTTGAGTCACCCCCTATCTTGGCTTCCCCAGCAGAGGGGGAGCACTTGTACGCCTATTTAGCAGTCTCTGAAGTAGCGATCAGCGCCGTACTGTTCATCGAGGAAGACGGCGAACAGAAACCGGTGTTTTATATAAGCTGCATGCTCCTAGATGCTGAGACATGATATAGTGTGGCAGAAAAGCTGGTCCTCGCTCTGGTCAATGCTAAAAAGAAACTCCGGCAGTAATTTGAGGCACATTCGGTCATCGTGTATACAAATTTCCCCATCCACCAAATTTTGGCCAAGCCAGACCTATCGAGACGACTGACCAAGTAGGACATCGAGCTGGGAATATACGATATCGAGTATCGGCCTCGAGCGGCGAAGAAAGGGTAGGTCATGGAAGATTTTCTGGTAGAAATTGAATCCTTCAGTGAGCAGCACGACCCGTCTCAGGTGTCTTGACTTCACCCCCCTTCAGCCTGGACGCTCTATACTGACGGATCCACGAATGCCTCAGGGTCAGGTATCGGGATAGTCCTGCAGACCCCAACGGGTCTCAGAGTTAAGAAGGCATTGAGGCTCGGCTTCCAAGCGACTAACAATGAGGCGGAGTACGAGGTACTGCTACAAGGCCTTGAGCTGGCGCTGCACTTCGGAGTGGAGAACATCACAGTAAAGACCGACTCACAGTTGATCGCGGGTCAGGTAAGGGGAAACTTCGAAGTAAAAGAACCAAGGCTGCACAGGTACTTCTCTAAGGTAATAGGGACAAAAGCTCACTTTGACAATTTTAATATCAAACCGATCCCCAGGGAGATGAACCAGAGGGTCGACGAGCTAGCCAAGAGTGCATCAACCAGGGGTATGGTTGGAAGCATAGAAATTCTCTTAGAAAATGGAAGTATGGAGGACCCCCCGCAGACCCCTGAGCACCATGTGTTCGCAACTGGAACTGCTGACGAAGGGTGGATGAAATCCATCACCCAGTATTTGATATTGGGGAACCTACCCACGGACCCCCAAGAAGCAAGGTCGGTTAGGGTAAAGGCTGCCAGGTACTCGATGGTAGGGGAATGACTATACAGGAGATCGACAATGGGTCCGATCCTACTGTGCATAGGTCCCGTCGAAGCGCAAAAGCTAATGAAGGAAATCCACGAGGGAGTATGCGGCAACCACTCTGGCGGACGCAGCCTCGCCCACAAGGCTCTAACTACTGGGTACTTCTGGCCATACATGATGACAGAGGCGGCCCGATTCGTTAAGAAATGTGATAAATGCCAGAGGTTCACCCCAATGAAATGCCAGCCCGCGGAGGTACTTCATTCGAACATAACCCCCTGGCTATTTGCCAAATGGGGTCTGGACATTGTCGGAGAGCTCCCTAGGAGTCCAGGGGGAAGGAGGTACGTCCTGTTGGCAACGGATTACTTCACAAAATGGGTAGAAGCTGAAGCCTATGCATTCGTTAGCAAGACAGACACAATTAACTTTATCTGGAAAAACATAATCTGTCGGTTCAGGATTCCGAAAGAGATACACGCCGATCATGGCACATAGTTCTAAAATGCTAAGGTCAAGGAGCTGTGCGAGCTCTATGATAAAAGGCTCAGTTTCTCTTCTGTGAACTACCCTCAGGGGAACGGTCAAGCAGAGGTAATGAACAAAGCCATATTCAACAACATCAAAAAGAACTTGCAGGAGGCCAAAGACAAATGGTTAGAAGAGCTGCCGGCCGTTGTATGGACCCACTGAACTACGGAGCAGAGGTCGACTGGAAGAACGCCATTCACCATGGTCTACGGTTCAGAGGCTGTGATCCCGACCGAAGTCGGCCTTCCGACCCTCCGTTCTGAAGTAGTGAGAGATCCCCCCTTAAACGAAGGCCAGCTAAACTGCAACACAGACCTCCTGGAGGAAACGAGAGACATGGCCCTGGTCCACCTGGCCTCATACCACCAGCAGGCTAGATCCTACTATGCAAAAAAGGTTAGTGCTCAACGATTTAATGCCGAGGATGGGTCCTAAAAGTTAGAACAGGGAAATCTTTGAAACTGGACTCCAATTGGATCGGACCCTATGAGGTGATCAAGGCACTCGACAATGGTGCGTATGTCCTGAAAGAGCTCAAGACCGGGAAAAACTTGCCAAACACGTGGAACGCTCAGTACTTGAAAAAGTATCACGTGTAGGATACATGCATACGATGTAAGACCATGTTAATGCTTGTATTATTGAAAGGTTTAAATCCAAAACAGGTCAAGTTCCCTTTTTTGCCGCACAGATTTATCTTTTGGATTGCTATGGAAAAGGGGTCTGCCCACAGCGGCAGACCCCACACACTATTCATGTGTGAGATCCATATGAACGCTCATATTATTAAAAAGCTTAATTCTAAAATAGGTCAGTCTTCTGTCATACATAAAAGGGTCTGCCCATAGTGGCAGACCCAACATTTAATTTACACAGGCAAAAGATCATACCAGGCTGCTACCGAAAAGGGTCCGCCCACAGTGGCAGACCCCACGCCTCAGTTGCACAGGCAAAAAATCATACCGGGTTGCCACGGAAAAGGGTCTTCCACAGTTGCGGACTATATGCACTACTCACGCAATCAAAAACGCTCGTACTATGGAAGTCACGTCGCTCGTCGACGACCCGAGAAAACGTACGAAGAAGAAATAGCTGTGCAACAAAATCTTGCCAGCAGACCTCAAAAACGCTCGTACTATGGGAATCACATCGTGTAACAAAACGCTTGCCAATGACCCGAGAAAACGTACGAAGAGGAAATAACTGTGCAACAAAATCTTGCCAGCAGACCTAAAAAATGCTCGTACTATGGGAGTCACGTTGCTCGTCAACGACCCGAGAAAACGTACGAAGAGGAAACAGCTGTGCAGCAAAATCTTGCCAGTAGACCTAAAAAATGCTCATACTATGGGAGTCACGTCGCTCGTCGACGACCCGAGAAAACGTACGAAGAGGAAATAGCTGCGCAACAAAATCTTGCCAGCAGACCTCAAAACGCTCATACTATGGGAGTCACGTCACTCGTCGACGACCCGAGAAAACGTACAAAGAGGAAACAGCTGTGCAACAAAATCTTGCTAGCAGACCTCAAAAACGCTCGTACTATGGGAGTCACGTCGCTCGTCGATGACCCGAGAAAACGTACGAAGAGGAAATAGCTGTGCAACAAAATCTTGCCAGCAGACCTAAAAAACGCTCGTACTATGGGAGTCATGTCGCTCGTCGACGACCCAGCAGACCTAAAAAATGCTCGTACTATAGGAGTCACATCGCTCGTTGATGGCCCGAGAAAACGCACGAAGAGGAAATAGCTGTGCAACAAAATCTTGCCAGCAGACCTCAAAAATGCTCGTACTATAGGAGTCACGTCGCTTGTCGACGACCCGAGAAAATGTATGAAGAGGAAATAACTGTGCAACAAAAACTTGCCAGCAGACCTCAAAAATGCTCGTACTATGGGAGTCACGTCGCTCGTCGACGACCCGAGAAAACGTACGAAGAGGAAACAGCTGTGCAACAAAATCTTGC
This sequence comes from Parasponia andersonii, assembly GCA_002914805.1. NCBI lineage: Eukaryota > Viridiplantae > Streptophyta > Magnoliopsida > Rosales > Cannabaceae > Trema > Trema andersonii. Next base: position 398,056 of record JXTB01000058.1, read on the forward strand.
CAGCATACCAAAAAAACGCTAGTACTATGGGAGTCACGTCGCTCGTCGACGATCCAAAAAAATGTACGAAGAGAAAATAGTTGTGCAACAAAATCATACTAGCAGACCTCAAAAACGCTCGTACTATAGGAGTCACGTCACTCGTCGACGACCCGAGAAAACATACGAAGAGGAAATAGCTGTGCAACAAAATCTTACCAGCAGACCTCAAAAATGCTCGTATTATGGGAGTCACGTCGCTCGTCGACAATCTGAGAAAACATACGAAGAGGAAACAGATGCGCAACTGAAAATCTTGCCAATAGAACTCAAAAAAGCACGTACTATAGGAGTCACGTCGCTCGTCGACAACCCGAGAAAATGTACGAAGAGGAAACAGATGTGCAACTGAAAATCTTGCCAGCAGACCTCAAAAATGATCGTACTATGAGAATCACATCGTGCAATAAAATGCTTGTTGATGATCTGGGAAAACATACGAGGAAGAAAGGGGTGCGCAGCCCAAAAGCTTGCCAGCAGACCCCCTAAGGAACATTTTTAGCTACACAAAATGCTAAAGGAAAGCAGGGTTGGGATCCACTGGTTGGAAATGGACCCTTTCTAAGGAATATTTTAGCTACACGAAGAGCTAAAGGAAAGCAGGGTCGGGATCCACCCGTTAGAAGTGGACCTTCCCTAAGGAACATTTTTAGCTACATGAAGAGCTAAAGGAAAGTAGGGTCGGGATCCACCCATTGGAAGTAGACCCTCCCTAAGGAACATTTTTAGCTACACGAAGAGCTAAAGGAAAATAGGGTCGGGATCCACTGGTTGGAAGTGAACCCTCCCTAAGGAATGTTTTGGCTACACGAAGAGCTAAAGGAAAGCAGGCTCTATCCGGGGGATGATTTATTTGCGCATGGGCAGGATGTGAGCGAATTTAGAGTCTACCCATTGGAAATAGTCCAGTACCAAACCAAACGTGAAGACAGAAATTAAGATTAAAGCCTGTTTATTATATCCTAAAAATACAAAGCGCACAGTTAATAGTGGTGCGCACTCATAAGCCCTACTTGCGGGAGGCAGGTCGTGAACGGACTCGTAAAGAGACATCGGAGTGGTAGTGCCCTGTTTGTTCCCGGTAAGAGCTGAGCCCAGGCCTTCTCCTTTGCAACAACGGATCCAAACAATGGCCGACCAATCCTTGGAGCTAGTTCCGAGCACGGTTCCATTTGGGGTCGGAAAAGTCTAGCCACACGCGTAGGTCAAACTCTGCCAAAACAAGTTACAATAAGAGTTATGCCTCCGTGAAACCGGATGAGTCAAAGCTTGCACCCCTATCTCCGAAACTAATCTTGGCAGTCATGACCCAAGGAGGACTCACTAATAGTCCGAAATCGTGTCTATACGAGTCGTCCACAATTATTTATACAGACAGCTGGATGCGGTCAACAAAGAAAAAGAAAACAGACTAAAGAGAATTGCACTGTTCTTATTATTTATTCAGAGGATTACAACGAAGGTCAGCTTTACAAATGTACAAAGTTAGAGACCCTAGTTACCTCCGTCCATGGGAGCGCAGCCAATCCCGGCACTTGGACCAGCCCCGGTGGAGGGTGGCGTGCCAGGGTCAAATTCGTTACTAGATACAATGACCGCGCCAGACCCCTCACCGGTTGAGAGCCTGAGACTAGGCTGAGCGCCAGGGGCTTCCAAAGTTCGATCTGGCAGAACGGAAACGGGGATAAGCTCTATGGCACCAGAAGCAGATGTAGAGGGCCCGTCCTTTTCTGCGGCAAGCATCTTCAGCACGTCAGCTGGATACGTGATACTGATCTCATCCCCGAGCTACTGCATATAGTGCTTGACGGAGTAGTGGTCTCTCTCGACGCCTTTCTGATCGTCAAATTGGTCTGGCGTTACCACCTCAGCGTGGCCTTCGAACTCTATTCTCCCAGCCAGACCTATAACTTTCCACAGAAAGGATGTCCACCTGCCTCTGGTACCTCGTTTTTAATTTCTCCGTGTCCGCCAGCCTATCCTTCAGTGCTGCCAGCCTGAGCTCCGCTTGCCGCTGCGATAAGTCGAACAAAAAAGTGTTAATGCAGGCAAGGTCTTCGCCGTGTTTGCGAGACATCTCATATGAGCACCCATCAGATTTTTGTGATCCAGAAAGAGATATCGATTTACCTCGTTAGATCAGTCAAGCCTGCATTGCAGAGCATAGGCCTCTAGCTTGGCTTTCGCCTCGGCTTTCCTCGTTTCTTTGGCATCGTCAACAGCCCTGTCACGAGCGATGAAAGCTAGCCCCATCTCTGCCCCAGTGCTCTACAATTCTTGCTCCTTAATCTTTAGCTCGTTCTGAGCCAGTCTGGTGGCCTCGGACTGGGCAAGTTTGTCAGCCTCCACCTCAGCCAGTCTTGTAGCCAGCTCCTCGCGTCTGGTCCTCTCGATGCTCAGAGCGTGAGCCACTGCGCTGCTAACCCTCGCCTCCTCGAGACTCCGATATAAGTCGAAGTCAGACCTCAATTCGGCAAGGGCGGCCTCACTGCGCTCGGCCAGTACAGAGCAGGAACTCAGCTCCTCGGTCAAATCCCTGACACGAGAGGAGTAGAAAGACTGGATGGCGGCCAGCTGCAAATTAAACAAAAAAGGGGGGGGGGGTCAGCGTTTGGCAAGGATGCTGAAAAATATAGAAGCAACCGAATGGACCAAACCTGCGCGAAGGTACATTTGGTGACCCACTCAACGTTCTTCAAAGAGAGCGCCTCCAGCTCCGGCTCTGCGGCTGGACCCTCTCTTTGGGCGTTGCTCACGCCAGGGGAACACGGCCCCGCCCAGCTAGCCATGAGGGCACCCTCTTCGCCAGCCGGGCATGCCCCCGAGGCAGTGGCGGCAGGGACGGAGGGAAGCCCGGTGCTATCGGCCACGGAGGGCAGTGGTGCATCCTCTCTGGGCAGGCCACTGTGCACCGACCTTTTTCTCCTTAGAAGGGTCAGCGTGGCCCCGTCGTCGTTTCTATCAGATAAGGGGGCAACCCTGTCCCTCTTCTCTGCCCGACCCTCTTCTTCGTTAGACGAGCCGACCTCATGTCGCCGCTTTATTGGGACTGGGGGAGGGGAAGATAGTCGAGACTTCAATCTCAGAGCCCCCTTACTGAGCTCGGCGATCTTCCCGCCGAGGCTAATAGCGCTCGATTTCGAACCGGAGTCAGGGGTGGATGAGATTGCTGCAGCAAACCCCCCAGCTAGACTCAACGGCATCTCCTCCTCATGTATGGTCTATGTGGCAGACGTTCCCCCAGATGGAGGTCCGCCTGCATCGAAGCAGGGGGCCGCAGGCACTTTATCTCCTGAGTGTACCATGTGATGCCGGCCAGCGGGTGCTTTGGTGCGAGCCTTATGTCCCGCGGCTCCCTCCTTGACGGGTGAGGGGTCAGCCGATGGGCCTGTTTCAGAACCTGCAAAGAACAAATAATATATTTAGGTCACGGCCATAATCCGACCTACGAAGCTCAAGGATGTGAAAATGAACTCACCCCTAGCCCTCTTGGGGGAGGCGGCTTCCTCCCTGCGGAGCCTGACGCACTCCTCGGCCATAAGCCCCACGGCCTCTTCAAGCTCGTGGCTAGACGGCACCACTAGGTTGTTGGTGCCTGCTAATTGGCTTGAAGCTGTAACCTGCTGACCCACCATGGCGATTCGGTCATGTTCGTCCTGGTGGAATCGGTTCAGGGTAGAGGCGTCAAGTCGGCTCCACATGTGCTTTGTGATGACCCAGGTATCTAGAGAGAATGAAAGGTATGAAACCATCCTGGGCATCATGTTCATCGTCAGAGGGTTGAGGACGGCCTGAATGTGCCTACAGTCCCCGGGAGACCCGAAGATAATGATCCCCTCCAGGCCTTTGAGCCACCCTATCGGCAAATGCGGCTCGAACCTGTTCTCTTCTACCGAGGCTGCACAAGACAAAATAACACGAGCAATAATATACGGGGAGGGCGCAGACCCAAAAATCACGACCTAGCACTTACTCTGCAGGAAAGCTGAGGGAACTTGGAAGTGCTCGCCATTCACCCAAGGGGAGCACCACGCCCCTCTAACGGCGTATAGCTTGGCATGAGAGTCCCATTGCTTATCTTACCTCGGCAAGTCCCAGAAGATATGACGCCCCGGCATCAGTTGGAGGTAAAAGGTGGGGTAGGAACTCTTCTTAGGGATGAGGATGAGCTTGTAAGCATAAAAGACCACCTCCAGGTCAATATGCAAATTAAAGAGTACTGACAGGGCGGAAAGCCCCATCAGAATCATGACCCCGTTTGTGTTCAATTGCATCAGGTGGATCACCGTCAAAGCGAAAAATTGGTGGACCAGAGGAGGAAGGGGGAATCACAGCTAGTCCAGATGTTTTCTACTCAAGATGATAGAGCCTTTGGGGGCACAAGGACGAAGGTACCAATCCACAGGGCCCTCGACCCTTTGCAGCGTCACTCCACCAGAAAGGCAGAGTTGTCTCCTTAGTGAATCCAGCTCTGAATCCATGACGGGGCACAATTCCTGGTTTTGACCTGAAGCCATTGTTCTAGATATGATTGAAAGAATAAAAGTCTCTAAAAGGGAAGAAACCGGAAACTCTAGGATTTTATGAGGCTAGAATGATTGAAGATTTTAGTAAAGTGGCAAAAGAGCATAATTGCGGCTTTTATAGAGGGGAGCCGAAGAGTTTTTCTGGAAAATGGGAGAGCAAAGGAGACCGAACAGTCGGAACTTCAAAATTCAAACAGATTTCGTGACATGGGATGGCGTGCCTCCGCGTCGGCAGGGAGGGAGCCACGTGCACCCCCCAGATTGGAGGAACGGATAAATGATTTCCCCACTTGACAGATGTGAATCCATCAAGTAGGGAAATTGGGGCAATTATGGGACCCGTTCCCAAATCATACACCATGTGGACGATTAAGTGGCAGAACAGGTCACAAACGGGACCCACCGTCCGACGGGTGTCAAGAATGATTAGCTAAAGGCCACGCGGGTCATACATGATTTTGCAATCGGCCGTTGGGCCATCCGAGGTTAGAGCCGAGCCCATCACCGACCCTGGATAGACTCGGCCCAGTCAGACCCTTACCTCAATAGCTAGGGGGTCGGAAGCCTCAAGGGTCTTCCATCAAAATACGATGGAAAGCAACTCACAACTCCAGACCCAGATAGAGCATTTAATGCGATCTTGGGTAGGTGTGCGTAGGGGGCAAGTTGTTCTGACAGAACGGCGATTTGACCAAATCTCACCCCTGATAGATTTAAGCCATAGGAGGCGGCGGAAACCAGGCTACAGCGATATAGAGGTGATCACGGTAATCTCGGCAAGTGACCTTTGGGAAACATTTTGAGGAAAAAGGTACTCAGTCCTGAGATTGAGACCCGAGTGGTTCACAATCTCAGGACTACATATATATGAGTCATGTGTTCCCGAGAGAGGCATGTACGCTTACAAGAAAGAAGTGTATGAAAAAAGCTTATAAGCAAGAAACAAACATATACTCATATAGAACTAATTCCTTGCTACCCTGAATCAAAGATAAGCCACTGACTTAAGCATCGGAGAGTCTTTGCAGGTGGTCACCCCCGTTTCTCTGACCCTACCTGGAGTTCAGGGCACTTTTGGGATAGCGAGAACACGTGAACAATTGGAGAGTACAACATCAGCGGTTTATGGACACATGGACGGCTGGTGAGAAACCGCTCCAACACTTTGAATACCCACCACTATGATGGATCCTTGTCCTCGGGTTTGAGGGATGGTACCCCACCGCCACACACCGCATAGCCATCAGAGACATCCATGGTGAACTCAAAAAGGCCAGGCAATCATTGAGGCTGGCAGGTCTAGTTGATTGGTTGGATAAATAGGTTAGAAGGTCCCCTATGGTGGTTCAGATTGGCGACGTTCTTGATCGGGTCGACCACGAAGTCAAAATCCTCTACTTCATCGAGAAGCTCCACCGTGAAGCCACTTGGGCTAATGGGATCATAGTTTTGGAAACCATGAGATTATGAATGTCGTCGGTGATTTTTGATTCGTGATGTAAAAGGATGCCAAAAAATTTTCGATTTGGGTCGATTGGTACTATCTTGGGATCGAATGAAGTCCCCTGCTCGAGTCTGGAAACACCTAGAGACCTTTGGGTTTCAAAAATGTAAGAAGAGAATACTCCAATGGCTTTAGAGCAAGAATCACCAATTTGAGGCCTTCGGGTTCGATATCAACCCTACTCTTGTCCAAGAACGTGACTATAGTGGCTATTGGCTGGTCAGTCTTCATCCAAGGTGAGTTGGATATTCAGGTCAGGTGACTTATAGGTCTTGGATACTGGGAAGAATAGATCTAACTTAACATGCTAAGAAAAAAAGTTGATAGGAATTCTTTATTGTCTTTACTGTTTTGTATTTGATTTTAATGTTGGGATGGGAAAATTTGGTGGTCAAATGTATTTGTCTTGGACACAAGTAACTACTTTCTCTATTACTTTGGATGCATTTGAATCAGTATGTGATATGTTATGGTTTCAAGTCCTAAATTAATTGTACCATGATCTTCTTTCTTGAGCAATTTCACTTGAATTGACAAATGTGGCCATATAGCTACCATGGTTGAGAAAATTATTGGTTTATGGTGGCAGAGGTGAAGTAGCGTGCTGTTAAAGCTGACAATTCGGGCCAGGGCCAACGGGCCAGCCCGTGGCCTGGCCTAAGCCCGACCCTAGGGGCAGGATTGGGCCTGGGATTTCTAGCCCGCTGGGTCGGCCCGGTCATGTGGGCCGTTGGCTTGGCCCGACCCTTTTTTGTTCTTTTTCTTTCGGCCCAAAATTATCTGGCCCTTAATTTATTTTTTAAAAAATACTGGGTCATTTGTCCATGAAATTCCAACGGCAACTTATGTTACCGTTGAGTCTTATATTTTTTTTTTTTTTTTTAAGTTTAAACTATTTAAAAAAGAATATTTCTTATCTTACAAATACTCTACACTCTTTACTCTTTTTTCACATTTACAAGTTACAATCTTCAAATACTCTCTTATTCTCTCATTCATTCTCTCTAAATTTCTAATTATATTCTCAATTTTATAGTTTTCTCTCATATCTAATTACTATTTACTAATTATTAGTAATTATATTTTATAGCCTCCAAACTCTCCATAACTCATAAAGTTTAATTCAAGGTACGATTTAATTTATTTATTACACTTATCTTTTTAATTTCTTTAATTTGTATTGTATTTAGTTATTTACTATTATTATTAATATATTTGTTAGTAGTTGTTAGTCACTAGTTACTAGTTAGTAACTTAGTAGTTCTACAAGACTTTGTTTTTAAATTCAATTAAGTTAGTAGAAATTTTATTAGAATATTTTTGATTTCAATTAATGTGTAATTTATAATTATATACAATTAAGTCAGTGAAAAATTTATTAGAATATTTTTAATTTCAATTAATTTGTAATTTGTAGTTGTTTACAATTAAGTTAGTAGAAATTAGAAAGTTTATTAGAATATTATATTTTTAATTTTAATTAATTTGTAATTTATAGTTGTTTACAATTAAGTTAGTAGAAAGTTTATTAGAATATTTTAAATTTCAATTAATTTGTAATTTATAGTTATTTATAATTAAGTTAGTAAAAAATTTATTAGATTATTTTTAATTTCAATTATTTGTAATTTATAGTTGTTTACAATTAAGTTAATAGAAAGTTTATAAGAATATTTTTAATTTCAATTAATTTGTAATTTTTAGTTGTTTACAATTAATTTAGCTGAAAGTTTATTAAAATATTTTTAATTTCAATTAATTTATAATTTTTAATATAGGATATGGATATGTCAAAAAATGTCCCTATTGATTTGGAAATGAATAATGACTACATTTGCATATTTGAAGAGGGTGACCAAGTCCCTGAAATGCAAACTAATCCAAATACTAGTAAAAGTTATTCACAATTTCAAAATAGTTATTCACTAAGTGCAAGTACGACCTCCAAACATGCAAGGACAACTTCTAATGTATGGAAACATTTCAATCCGGAATTCAAAGATGAGGCCGATGGTAAGAAGATAAAAATAATGAGTTGTAAATACTATAAGAAATTATTAACTGTTAAACCATCTAGTGGGATCGCTAATTTGAATAGTTATAGTGATATATGTGTTAAAAAAACACAAAAGAGACAAGGATAGTCATAGTGATACGTGTCAAAAAACACAAAAGAGACAAGGAGTCTACTCAATCAACACTTCAATTCAACAAGGATGGTTCAGTAAGTTCTTAGAACTATGATAATTTAGTAGCTAGGGAATCTTTAGTATATTTAATTGCTATAAGAGATTTATCATTAGGATTTGGTGATTGTAATAGCTATGAAGATCATATTATCCAAATTTTAAAAGAGTTTCTAGAAATACCGGTAGGAGTGATTTGATTAAAGTTTATGAAAATATACGTAAAGAATTAATATCTGAATTAGTTTCATTAAACTTTTGTATTGCATTGACATCTGATATTTGGGGTGCTGATTCCAAACAAGATTATTTAAGTGTAGTTGCACATTATTTAGATTTAAGATGAATAATGCAAAAAGAAATAATTGGTTTTCAAGTTGTTGATAATAAACATACTGTTGAAATTATTAGTGATAGAATTTTAAATGTTATTGAAAAATATGGTATAACGAATCGTATTATCTCTATCACTTTAGAAAATTCTAAGTTGATATGCTTATAAGGGTTCCACTTATTTAATGTTGAAAAATGTATTACCATGTAAAATTCCAATTACTATGTTTTACAATTCAAAAATAGGTTTATTAGTATTGAAAGATGAAGATTGATTTATTTGTAAGAAATTTGTAGACTTTTTAGATGTTTTTTATGAAGCTACTATTGCATTATTTGGTATTTATTATCATACTTCTCTAAATATTTTACGTCATTATTGCTGAAATGTTTTGTAAGGAAATATGTGACCCTATAATTAAACAAATTATAACACGCATGCAAGAAGTATTCTTGAAATATTGGATTCCAATTCCTTTATTATATTCATTTACTTTTATTTTAGATCATAGAGGTAAATTAAATAGTCTTTTAAATTTAATTAGTTACATTTCTACATGTTTTGAGATAAATTATAATTCTAAATATACAAATGCTCATGACAAATTTTTTGAAGTGTAGAGTATATATGAGACTAAGTTTGGCAGTAGTCAATAATAACATAGTCCACAACAAACTGAAAAATAATCAAAGAATAAGTTTTTTTGGAGTATAATAGGTTCTCGTTCTCAAAGACGTAGTCGTGGTTCATCATCAACATCATTAAGTTCAAGTCAACCTCTATCACCAATGAATCCACAATAATCCTCTGAGCTTAACTAGTATATTGAGCTAGACTTTGATATCAACCATAATGATAATAACTTTAAACTTTTGGACTAGTGGCAAAAGCGTCAATCAAGATTCTCAGTACTTTCCTAATTAGTCCGCGACGTTTTAACAATTCTAATGTCCACGATTTTTCAAAGTTTACTTTTAGCACGACTAAGATGATAATAAATGAGCGAAGGACTTTATTAACTTCTGAAATGGTTGAGGTGTTAACATGCGTTAACAATTGGGAAAAATCGACAAAGCAAAATCAAGACACTATTCATAATTATAACGAAAAATTGGCGGAAAATTTCAATAACTTGTACATGAACAATGATGATGAGTCATAAACTCATAATAAATTATATACTAGTTTTTCCAAGAAATAATTTAAATTATAATAAATGATCATCAATAAAATCAAATTTCAATATTTCAAATTTATATATTTTTTTAACTTTTCATTATAATTCTAAGTAGTTGTCTTAATAGTTTTGTTTTTAAACTTTTTTTAATCAACTATTTAATTTTAACTTTTATGATATATCTTATTTAATTATTATTAATTTTTTAACAATAGAAAAAAATAACATATTTAGTTTATGTTATCAATTTTTTTAAAATAAAATTCAATTAAAAAGCTTATTAAACTTTGCATGTTTTAAAAAAATTGTTAAAAAAAGGGCCAAGAATGGGCCGAGCCAACCCAATTTTGACTCATTAAAAAGCCTGGCGGGCCAACAGGCCTAGGCCGGGTCCTATTTTATTTTTTGCAGACTAGGCTGGCCTGCTCGCCTCCTTAAGCTCGTCATGGGCAGGCCGGCCCAGTCCAACCATTTAACTACTTTTACATACTATTATACTTTAAGGACCACCATTTATTAAATAATAACATAATAAAGATTTGAATGAAAATGCTAACATAATATAGATTTGGCTGAGTCTATTTAGATTTATTCCTCATATGGCTACTCTCTTAATGGTAGGAGCTAGATGTCCAATCATAAGGTGGAGGTCCAAATATGTGTACCTTGTAGTTAAAAATATGTAGTTATTACAAATTTTGTAAGTTATAGCCACAGTTTAAATCTTATATTTTTTAATATTGTGTAAAACCTATGGCTATCATATATTGTGTAACTTACAGTCACTCACAACTAATCTTGATAGCACAATTTTTAATGTGAAAAATAGATTTTGTGCGAATTTGGGGCTTGATTAGATATTATTATAAATTATTAAGCCATGAAAAGTAGTCACAAATATGTGATTATTACAACTTTTACGACTCTAAGTCATAGATCTTATCTGTTGTCAGGGATATGTGACAGAAAATCACTCACTGTGATTATTAATTTGTAAGTTATAGATTTTTATGTGAAAATTAGATTTTCTACAGGTAATGTTTGTTTGCCATTGTTAAACAACTGTTACTAAGCTATTATTAGCCAATGTGAATACTTATTGTGATTTTATAGGGTAGGTACCAATTTGGTGAATGAGATACATTTATTGTAAGAAATATTGATGTAATTTATTAAATTGTAGTTTGGTCAATACTTTCCTGAAATTAATGAAGAAAATGATAGTGCTTGCTATAACAGTAATTGTGTGTCACAAAATAAATCAAGAAAAATTAAGTGGAGATTTTCTATCTTTTGTTACTGTCCGTCACAAATATGTGATTATTAGTTACACTAAAATATAAACTGTCTCAACTATTCAAAACGATGAAAAACAAACTATGACCACTAGTCACAAAATTGTGACTACCAGTAATTAAATTATGAGTAATACAATAATTTAAAATATATCTGAAATATGTTTCATAAAAATTATGACCATCAATCACAAACTTATAACACTGTTCATATCTTCAAAAACTCACAATATTCGTAACGATAAAAAATAAATCGTTACAAAATTGTGACTATCCATAACAAAACATAAAATGTCAGAAGAACAATTTCAGAATGACCATTTTTTTCCCCTCTAAATACAACTAAAAAAATCTTTATTTTGAACTATAAATGTCATTTTGAAAAATTGAACTAAAAAAGTCAATTTAGCCCAAATTTAAACCATTGAGGTCAATTTCCCATCTAAATAGCCCATCATTTGAACCCAAATATGACCATAAAAAGACCGAGCCCTAAACTATTTTAGCGAACAAAAATTGAAAGCGAAAAATTTTTAAATTGTGAGAGAGCTAATGAATAAACTAGGCCAATGTCCCTTCTGACATGGAAGAATACAATTGCCACCGCACTACATTCATAATTTTTCTTGATTTGAGACGAGAAATTCAATTAAACACACAATCATAAAAGAATAAACAACTCAAATTGTTAAAATCTAGAACTCATTGCGAGAAGACAGTGATAATGGAGATAGCTTCCACAATAAACAGATGGACTGCGCAAAATTCCACAATAAACAGATGGATTGCACAAAATCAACTTCCACCGTATGTATATATTGCCATAATACTTTCGTCTAAATTAGCCAAAAAAGAAAAAGGAGGAGGGGTAATCGGCCATGGGAACCTTAAACTCTGTCCTCAGATTATGTTTATTGGCCATTATTAAAGCCATAAATTAGTACAACAATGGCTTAGGAGATATTGGTTTATACAAGAATAATTCTCCGTTTGCTTGCAGAAGAGGAATAAGGCAAATTCCTTGATTAGGGTACCGATGAAATTCACCGAGGAGGTGTCGAAAAAAAATTGCCATTGCACTGGAGGAGCTTGCATGAAGAGGTACTGCACAAAATCCTGTTGTTAGTCATCACTAGACAAGGTGTTCTATAATATGGAGCGAATCGGTTTAGCTCAAAACATTTAAAGCTTACCTCAAATGACTTTCCTGTTTGTTCAAATTCCAGCATGCCTACAGCAACTTCACAGCTCTGTGAGACGATTGGCTCGGAATCCATAGCAAATTTCTCAAGAAGTGACACACTTTGATCACCTTCAAGGACACCCAAAATAGCATGGTAGTTAAATTAGTCATATTCAAAACCATAGATCATAGATGTTAAAAGAATGAAGTAAATATAACTGCAATGGAACCAGGCGCTTCAGTGGCTTCATGTCTAACCATTGGGTGCTCATTGACATCCTTAAGTATGTCTGAGAGAGCAGATGAAGCAGCTTTGCTTTGCAGCTGGCCAAACACATAAGCAACCTGAATTTACAAAAAACAACAACCAAGGGATTAAAGCATCCACGAGACCAGTTTATACAAATCAATCTGAGCCTTTTCAATAACCGACAGAAAATTTCCCAAATGTAGGGTTGCTCAATACAATTTGGTCAGAAAAATACTAGTTAACCAACCTCATGCCGCAGAAGAGCACTATTTGAACCCAAAGAATCAATAATAGCAGCTACAGCTTCATGTCCTCCATTATTTCTAAGCGCAAAAAGAACTGCATGAACATGCCTTTTTCTTCATCCAGAAGAATTTCCCTATGAATTGGGATATAAAAGTAAAAACAACTGAATATTTGTATGGTATTTGAGCATGCAGGCAATTGCTAAGAACCAGACAAACCTAAGTTGATGAACTGAAGAACATGAAGTAGCTGCAGCAGCTGGATCAACTGACAAAAAGGGTGACCTTTCAACAGTCGACTTCCCACCATCATCCTTCAACTGCTCAATTCATTGGAGGGCTAATTCACATGTTTCTCGAACCTCCTGAGCTGGATCTAAGACCAAACTATTCTTCAACAAAGGAATATTACTCTCTAAACCGATTGCACCGAGGGCTTCCGCTGCCTGTCCAATAATATCAAAACCCATCCATATTCTAACAAGAAAAATAACAAACTCAACACTAAATGATAAAAGAATAGACAGAAAATGAAAAAAAGAAGATAAGATCTCACCTCATGACGAACAATGGGATGGAGAGAAAGATCATTCAAGACAGCTATCAAAGCAGGCACTGCATCGGCATCTTGCATTTGACCCAAAGCAAAAGCAGCCTCATGTGCCAACAAGTTGGAAGAGTCCCTTGTAGCTGCAAGAGGAAAACAAATTAGATTCCAGCAAAAGGGTAAAAGTCTCTTAGCCAAAGGATAGTAAACAAGAAAATTTCACCGGATTTCATCAGCAGAATCAAGCTCGTCTTATGGAATTAACACTTCATTACCACAAAGGGCATCGCCCTACCTAAAATAGTCATTGTCATATGAAAAATTATAAACCAAAGAATTGACGATTCAGTTTAGGTAGTAGACCAAGCTCTGGAGCTACTTTTCAATGACAAAACGCATTCTATAGCATTTTTTTTGGTCCCTCCTTAGTAAGTTTAACAAACAGTTTAGTTGCAAAGATTCATAAACTCATACATTATCCTAACAAGTTAGTTGCAAAGATTCATATACTCCTACATTATCGAAACTAGACTAACTTGTCTTGGGTTTCATAGATAAACATAAAGCACAAACTTTTTTGTAATTAATACAAAGTTCTCTATCTAGACTCACCAAACGAGAATAAAATTTTTCAATAAGCAACCTAAACTGAAACAGAAAATAATCAAAAATCGAATTTTTACAATAAGATAGAGAAAGAGACAAAAATTGGGTTCTGGGTAGTATGAACTAACCGAGAATGAGAGCGTTACGAGGACCGGGACCCTTGAGGTTGCGGAGATGGAAAAGAGCTCTGAAACGCTCCGAAATGCGCTGGGTCGGCTCCCGTAATCGATCGCAGAGAAATTTCTCCATCTCTGGTGAAGACTCGAAGGTCGTGGTTTGTCCAACGAACCCATGACTGAGCTATGGCGGTGCTTCAGAAGCAGTCGTACCAAGCTTAGGGCTTTGTTTGGTCTCAGCAAGAATCTGACTCTTCCACTCATGAAGACGACGGCGGTGGCTCCTACGATGGAGAAACGCACTCGATGTTGATCGTACGACATTAGCCATTAACAATGGCGTAGAGGAAAACGTCAACGACCATAATACAATAAAACGACAAGAACTTGTTAAACGACGGGCTCATCCGAAACAATAAACAACGACAACAAATTCGAAAACGACGATTATATGAAACGATACTATCATGTTAGAAACGATAATGAAACAAAATAACGACAATAATGGTAAAAGCCACGGTAACTTGAAACACTTGAACAAAGGTAAGTGCCCCAGAAGTTCTAATGACAACAATTTAAAAAATTACAGATTTTAGGATAAACACTAACTAATAATGGAAAGAAAAGTGATAGATTTTGATAGCACCCTAATTGCAACCATCGAACCATTTAGCTATTAACTTACTAATTTACCCGGAAAAAAAAAAAAGAAAAGCCTAAAAAAGTTTAGGTGACAAAAAATACATATAATGATAATAAGAAATTAAAAAAAAAACTTTATAGACACTTAAAATACTTGTTTCAGTCTATATAAAAAAATTATTTTAGTCATTGATAATTATTTAAATTTTGTGGTCCTTGAATTTCAAATTTGGCTTTTGAATAAATTTTTTTTTCCTATTTGTTCAATAAATATGTAAATGTTATACTGAACTTTGTTGAGGGTATTGTTTTTGCAGTTAACCTTATTTTGCTACACAAAAGTCTGTTTATTTGCCACAACTTATGTTTACAATCTCATTTTGGAAAAAATTATTATAAACTAATGATCAAAGTTAGACAAAAATACTTCTCTTAAAAAAAATACATAGTTCAAAAATAATAATATTTGAAAGGTTTACAGACCGTAGTGAAATAAAATTATAATTTAAGATACAGATGTCACAGATCTTAGATATTAAATCTTTTTTTTTTTTCTTTTTTTTGGGGGGGGGGGGGAGAGGGTGAGATATTTTATTTTAATTGTTAAAAAGACTAAAATAAATAGACATATGTAAACGACAATAAGAGAGGCATCAACGACAGAATAAATAACAATGAGACATATAAAACGACGAAAGCACTTAGCGTTTTAAGTTTTCTTGGTCTCTACTCTCGCTCTCTCTCTCTCTCTCTCCTTTTCTCTTCACCGATCGGCCTCGCTCGCTCAGAATACAGAGGTTTCCTGCGGAAGAAGCAAAATCGTCTCAGAAAGCTAAGCTAAGAAAGCAGCTCAGTCAATGGATGTAATAAAGACGCAGCAGATTTCAGCAAGACCCATCGAGAAGGTGATCGTTCACCCTCTGGTCTTGCTTAGCATCGTCGACAACTACAACAGGGTCGCCAAGGACACCCGCAAGCGCGTCGTCGGCGTCTTGCTCGGCAGCTCCTTCAAAGGCATCGTTGATGTCACTAACAGCTATGCCGGTTCGTGTTTGAAACTCCTTGCTCTCTTTGAGATCTCAATTTCGAGTATTGGGGTCTAAACCATTCCAATTTTGTTTCAATTTATTTGGGTTTAAATAACCATTTATGGGTTCCTTTAATAATACTGAGCTTTGCTTTGTGGAAAACAACGGTTGAAGATTTCTAGGTCTGTTGAAAAATTGGTCCTTTGGGATTTGAGTATGTTAAAACTTAAAAGGGGAGCAAATAGAACTCAAGATTTCTTGCTTTTCTAGTTTAATGATGTGAAAATATGAGCGGCATTTTTGTTAAGTGGAGGAAAATAAAGACGCTGTTTTTTTTTTTTTTTTTGAGTTATGAATTTGTGTTTACTGTTTACCATAATTGTAGATCCACGGAATTATAATCTTTTGGGATTGCATACCTCTTTTTGGGTTTGTCTTTGCTTTTCACCCCAGGCATATCTATACTTACATACATGTATATATTTGATGCTCCTTGGTTATAATTATTTCTATCACAATCCTAGCACGTAGGACAGTAATTGTGCTCCGAAATTGTTTAGCGATGTGCTGAAACATAGGTGATCTTATGTAAGTAAAGTTTATGCTACTAAAATATTTCTACGTTTGATTGAGGTTTAGAGTGGTTCGGGCTGTGTGAATACCTTGTAAAGGTTTTATCTTTTCACATTAAATGAATTTTTCAGACTTACAAAAGTTTGAATTTGGTTGACAGTTCCTTTTGAAGAAGACGAAAAGGACCCAAGTATATGGTTTCTTGATCACAACTACCATGAGTCCATGTTTTCCATGTTCAAGAGGATAAATGGTATTGGGTTGTTAATTTCATTCAAACTATTAATATTTTTCAGGGGTAAAATTGTTTAATGCCTTCTTTATTTTCATGTTCAGCTAAGGAGCATGTCGTTGGGTGGTATAGCACTGGTCCAAAATTGCGGGAAAATGATCTGGATATTCATGGATTATTTAATGAGTAAGACATGAGATTACAAGTTTATTCCAATACCTAGAATATGATTTCAATGGGTGTTGACAATATTGTTTGCGTTGATTTTACAGCTATGTTCCTAATCCTGTTCTCGTCATAATTGATGTTCAACCTAAGGAATTGGGAATACCCACAAAAGCCTACTGTGCTGTTGAAGAGGTTAAAGAGGTAGATGTACAAGTTCTTTCAGTTATCTTTTCTTATTACAGTCAATAATCAGGCACAGGGACATGGACTGTTCGTTGGCTTAGTTGTTAAAACTATTTTTGTCTCAAACTATATTCCACAAATCATAAATGCTAGGACCATGAAACTGACATTTCAAATTGGTTATAGAATGCCACCCAGAAAAGCCAGAAGGTGTTTGTCCATGTGCCTTCAGAAATTGCTGCACATGAAGTCGAGGAAATTGGTATGCCCATAAGATACGAAACTGATGCTTCTAGACAAAATTTATTTCCTTTAACCTTTGTGTTCTTCTTGTAATGAATACACAAGTGATTTTAACTTCATGGTTATGTATAATGTTCTTGCTTGTGTGGGTGGCACAGAGATAAAGGGGTTTTAATTTGATTTTCATTTTTATGGCCTCTCGATTTACCTACAAATTTTTCCTTGACAGGAGTGGAACACCTGCTAAGAGATGTGAAGGATACAACTATTAGTACCCTTGCTACAGAGGTTTGGTTTTGACTGTTTTCTGTGTAATGCTTGTTTCCATTTTTCCCTTTTTCTTTCTCTTTACTTGTTTTATGTCCTAATTACTACTTAGGATTTCGCAGCTTAAATTTTAAGGGTTTTTTTTTTTTTCCTGGCTGTCTTGTGCAGGTTACTGGAAAGCTTACAGCCTTGAAGGGTTTAGATTCACGACTTCGGGAGATTCGGAGTTATCTTGACCTTGTTATAGATGAAAAACTCCCATTAAACCATGAGATTTTGTATCACTTGCAGGTAAGATTCTGCTTTTTTCATCTGGCACACTATACTCTTGTTGTTTTGACCATCTTTGTAAATAGGAGGACTTGCTCATCCAAATTATTAAACATACAGACATGCCAACTTATATGTGACTAAACAAATATTTTTATACTCATATTCTACAACTAAAAGTGAGAGATTGTATTGTGTAAGGTTATAATTGGGGATTACTGATTCCTCATATTCAGATCTTTATACTCCACATGCATACACAAGCTACATGTATTTAAGTGAAATTCAAGTAAGATCACATACACCAAACAGGTGCATTGTTGAGAAAAATGTTATCATGGCCTTTTGATTCTTTTATGCATAATTGTCAACCTGGTTATATATTTCTTAGTCCTTGTACATGAAAGCTACCTTGTAATTCGTTTTCATGTTTTTTGTTGCTTGGGATAATTTCTTTATCCTAATAATTTTGTTCTTATCATTGAATCCTTGCAGGATGTGTTCAATCTACTTCCAAATCTTAATGTTTCAGAGTTGATCAAGTCTTTCGCAGGTAAATTAACCTATAAATGTTGAATTTGTCTCCATTGACTCAGGTTTATCTTTAGGATTTGTCTTACTTTATAGTCTATTAATTCATTTTCTACTATGTTGTCTGCAGTCAAAACGAACGATATGATGTTGGTTATTTATCTTTCTTCCCTGATCCGAAGTGTAATCGCTCTCCACAACTTGATCAACAACAAGGTGATGTGTATTTTCATGGATCATGACCCAAAAAGTTTCCTTACGATAATTCCCGTTGTCATGTTATTATTTTGATGATAATTTGTCCAAGAAAACAAGAACCACTCTCTACTGACTTCCATATTTGGCACTGCCTTAAATTTTCATTTTGGTTGGGGTCTTAGGCGGGCTTGGTCCGGTGTCAGCTTAGCCTTATATAAATCTGATATAGGCCAAAACCCTATTTAAGAGATTTTTTTTTTTTTTCGTGAATCCTTTTGGCATGACAATTAGGAACTTAAAAAAAAAAAAGAAAAAGAAAAGAAAAAGAATGAGAAGAAAAATTGATTGCTGATTTTTTCAATAGATCTGCCTGTTAAAAAGTCAAACTTGATATATTGGACTGATATAGTATAGCCATACAGGCTACAGCCATGCCTGGGACCTGGCGCAGGTCCTAATTTTGGGATCCGTCGGGCTTCGTTCTGTTAACTGTTTAGTTCTGTGTATTCTTGACGGATTGAATTTAAATCTTGTCCTTCTACACTGTATTCGGTTCATAAGCAAGTTAACCTAATTTTGCTCTGCTTGTGATTGGGGCTAGATCTTGATAGTTTAAAGAGCCTACTTGTCAATCAGTAAAGGAGTATTTGGTGCTGTTGTCATTATTGTTTAAATGCCACTTTCATTCATCAATAACAAAATTTTGGGATATTTCAGATGCTTAACAAGGATCATGAAAAAGCTGAAGACTCGAAACCTGTTGCCGTGCCAACCGCAGCGGGAAGCTAGAGCTTGAGGCAGGATTGGATTTTGAGAAGGCGTCCATCTGATTACTGCAGTTTTACAATGATTTGATCTTCAAGTACTTTTAATTATTTATCAATCTTGCGGTCTGAATTGGGTGGTAACAGACATCAGGGGTAGATTTGATGTTTAACTCTGATTTGCTGCCCTAAACAAGGCACAATTTGTTTTTCGATGTCATTCAATTTGCCAAATTGTTAACAGCAATGTTCTTTCTCTTTGACATTTAAACAGTTGCTCTTTTTTCAAATGGTACTGATACCGAAACCAAAATCTTGAATTTAAGCAAATTTCTTTTTGTCTTTACAAACGGGACTAGAATCAAGCCATGTGACAATTCTATCATTGAAATGGCAAACAACCACAGCTTCTGCTCGGTCCAAAAATAGAACAACCCTGGCGAGAAATGAGGAGCTATAGCCAAGATCTGCTAGCCATGCACGCATTCATCCCGTTGAATAGTGAAAAGGTACCATTCAGCAAAAAGACAATCAAAGTACTTAATTCTCGATATGTACGACGCCATTAGTCAAGTTTACCTCACCAGAGCAGCAAATCCATGCATTGATCTGTTCAGTTATCTTCTTCATCCTTATCTGACTGAACCGATTCCTCAAACTCAGCATCCATGATAACCCCATCCATAACATGAACAACAATGTTCTTCCTTTTGACATCGACTCTTTCGGATCGAACCCTGTTAACCACCACCATTCCATCCACATCCTTGGAAATATACAACACAAACCCAGATATAGAATCATACAAGATTGCCTCACCATAAGGTACATCACCTGAAGTAAGAGTCCTTGGAACAGCTGAGAAGCCCAGAACTCGAGAGACTATAGCATACGTATCATCACTCATCTTCTCCCTCACCAGACTATCGTTTGTTCTTAGCCTTAAATCTCGTTCGAAAGCTCTCTCTGAAGGAACAAAAACAGTAAAAGCAAGATCTTCAGGCAACATTTCGATCATCATCTCTCCGAATTTCCCAATGTTGAAGCTAGACTCATTCTCTGAAGTTTCTCTGATTTTCGTAGTACAACTCAACCCAGTTGCCCTTGTTCTAGTTGTCACCTCTGGAAGCCTAAGCACAGACATTAGAACCACAAAAAGACAGCAAACAAGCACCACTAACCACACGAAAGCGATCGAATTCCTTAAAAACAGGCCCCTGTTCATGTTCATCTTATCTGATAATTTTGAGAAAACCTTTAAACAATCTTATAAGTATGGTGAAATTCCACTAGTTCAGCAGTACCGAAGTTAGATATAGTGTCAAAAAACCTGCTTTTGCCAACAATGTTCGACAAGTATATTTCACCAATATTCAACTGCTAAACAATCTAAAATCCAAGAGCATCTTTCTCAAAACTTCCAAATTGTTGAAAACGTGAAATGAGCTTAGGAAAATGTATAATCACTCCTGCATACTTAAAACTCTACTGCTTCTCCATAACTCGGCAAACAAAATTGTAAAATATCTTTAGCCACCATAAGCCTCAAAGTTCAACCAACAAGCTTCCTCAACGAAAACCCATTATTCCAATCATGCCAAACTAAAAATTTCTAGCAGATTTCAGGGATATTTTCCGAGCTATGTCATTACTATCAAGTCTATAACCATGTCTGTTTGGTTCCTGACAAAGTTGAGTCGAAAAAAGAGAAAAATAAAAAATGGTCAAGGACTTATGGCGAATTAAACTTAATAAAAAAAAAAAAAAAAGGTAAAATCTGGTATAGTTCTTATTACGGAATTGGAATAAAACAAACGAAAACAATGATGAGTATAAAATTTAAAAATAAAAAATATAAGAGGTGGCAAGGCAAGGCAAGTGGAATATTTTACCTGAAAATATTGGATTGGATTAGAAGAGTTGGTGAATTTATTGGCCTTGGACAGATCTGAGGATTAATCACCTTCACCCACATTTTCGACTTCGGAGAGAAATATGAATATGCCGTTCCAGTTCTTCATCTAACATAGGACCAAACGAAGTTACTTCGATTGGTCCTTTTTTATTTTTTTAAGAAGTAAAATTAGTAGGAGACTTAATTGAACTAGCCCAATGAAAATGATGAAATGGCCTTCTGAAAGCCCAATTTACAACCTGTTGGGATGGGTCGGGAGCCCATTTTCTCTTTTTTCTTCTTGAAAATTTAGTCCTAGAATCCGAGTTCTTTGCCTCATATCTCACTAATATCTGCCTTTTCGTTTGAATAGCTTTATAATGGTTTTCAGACATAAAATTTATGTGTAAAATACATATGAATATACATTTCATTATAAATATAAACCTATAATATACATCAAAAAATAATTTACCAGTTTTTAGGCATAACTTTTTTTTGATGTATTTACCAGTTTTTGGGTATAACTTTATACATAAATGTCTTCATGCATACCGTGGTATGCATACACTTAATGTATAAATTACGTAGGGTCTATATTTCCCCAAGAATGGTAATGACTCTATGATTAAAAAAAGGGGGCATATCTGTAAATATGCTTAGAAACAAATATATATGTCCTTTTCCCTTCTTGTCCAGCATGTTGGGCGTCTATCTTTAGCTATCTAAAATGGAAATAAACCTTACTGATAGTGTTTTAGGGTAAAATGAATTTGCTACGAATATTTTGTAGAATGAAATTTTTTTAGGACTTTTATAATGTTAGTGACATGTAATAATTATATTAGTGACTGGTGGTCACAATATTTATGGTTCCAAAAAAGTCATATATCCAGAATGAAATTTTTTTAGGACTTTCATAATGTTAGTAACATGTGATCACTATATTAGTGACTGGTGATCACAAAATATAAGATTCTGGAAAATCATATATTCGTACTCATAAATATTGTTACCTCCAATCGCTAATATATTGAATAGTGTGACAATCCAAAAAAGGTTATTCTACAATGTACTTCTAGAAATGCCATTTTACCCAAGAACACTAGTAGTCACTAGTCAGATTTATTTCCCAACTATAATTATTCCGGGTTAATTACGTGGTTATCATTTTTTTAGGAGCTTAAACTAAATCTACCAATTGATTTCCATGCTTCAATAACAACCATGTTTGGGCATATAAAATAATGGAACTAATCTCCTGAACGACTTTAAAAGCTTATGAACTTGCAAGCTTTTCTTGATTTTTCAGCAGAAAAAAGTGATAAATTTCATATGAAAAACAGATAATATTGCCAAAAATTTTGCAGAGAAAGTGGTGTTGAGTATAATTTTCTCAATTACCACTTGAAAAAAATAATAAATAAAAATATCGGACCATACCACTTACTAGATCCAACAGATTTTTTTATGACGATCATGTTCTTTTCTCTAATTTGTAAAATTTTTTTATAAAAAAAAATTTCTATTTTGTTTGTTAGTTGTCCCATTCAAATATGAGAAATTTAGCTACTTAAATGGTAGTTAACAAAGAATATAAAACTGATATTAATTTTCACTTTTGTATCTGAAAAAGTGGTATTTTACACCGGGCTTTACAAAGGCAATTTCGTTACCAAAAACCTGATCGATAACAGCTTTCGATAACATCTTAAGATAGCTACTAGGTTTTTAAATTTCTTAGATTTACATCAGTTTTTAGAGTTAATATGTATATATTTATTATTGCATTCCACTCAAACAATTCAGAGCAAAGTAAACCAAATATAACAATCACAAATTACTCGTTTACTTCTAGAATTGTTTTCCAGAAATAAATTCAGTCATAACAAGGGTGAATGTAAAAAAATACCTTGAAATTTGAGTATTTTATAATTTAAACTCTGAATTTTGGACTCTGTAAAATGATATTACGAGATTAAGAATTTATAAAAATAAATATTTAGGCTAATTTTTTGATTAATTTTAGTAACAAAAAAAATAATAATAATATCCTTCATTAAAATTTGATTAGTTATTATTATCCTCCTTAATTTTGATAATATTATTTTTTTTTACCGCTTAAAGTTATTCAAAAACCAATTCAGGATATTAATTTTTAAAATTTCTTAACTTCAAAATATTAGTTTACTGGGTCTAAATTTAAATTGGAAAATACCCAAATTATATTTTTTACGGTTTACCCTCGCAACAAATATCAAACCATAAACAACAAAAAGTAGACCATTTGTTCACATTCCAAATTATTAAAAAAAAAAAAAAAAAAAGCAAAAAACAAACAAACAACACAAAAACGTATACCACTTGCTTACGTTGAGAATTATTTACCATNAAAGAAACGTAAACCATCGGTAAAAAGTCCTGCTTAATACTAAATTTGAATTATAAAATGTGAAACCAAATGTTTAATTTATCATTGTTTGAACAAAGATAAGTAACAAACCAGTGCTTGCATTCTCTTCCCCTACTCTCTCAGTTGACATATATTCAAGGTGGTTTCATTTGTTCTTCCACGGTGGTTTGTTGTTAACTTTGTTCGTCACCGGCCACCTATATCTAGTTATCCAGTTGTAATTTGTCACGATCTTCTGTGTTAGCATTTTTTTTTAAGTTATAATTTTCTTAGCAATTTTATTTGTGCAACTTCATTTTTACCTCTTGTTTTTTTTTTTTTTAATTATAGAACTGTTAGTTTTCTGAAAATACTACATAAATTGTTAAATAAAAAGTACTTCATCTGGAAATTACTGTTTATGATAACGTTCCAGAAAGAAAGGTTCTCCTTGGATATACTTTTTGGCTTTTTTTTTTTTGGGGAAACAAATTTGACTAGGTACATCCCTTTTCAATTTTCTATGCACATTTTCTTATTTATTAAGAAAAAAAAAAGAGATAAAATAGAATGGGAACTTCTCACTTTAATTCCTGATAAGACTTTAGTTGTCTGTTTTCATATAAGTTTTCAATTTGGTTGAATTTCACAGATCATTATAACATAAACAAAAAGCTCTATAAACCGTTTTAGCCGTATATGTCGTTATCTTCTATATATATATATATATATATATATATATAATAAAAATAAGAAAAAAAGCAGCAGCTGTATTACATGAACCAAGTGGAGCATAAAATAGCCCCCCAAAAATGGAAAAGAAAAGAAAATCATGAAAAAAGAAAAGCAAGTAGCAAGTAGCAACTTCTCTTGACTAAATAGACAACATCTGGATTTATATGTATTATATGTACATAGTTTTGTACTTTAACAAAACAGTTCGTATCCTACTAAAAAAAAATGAAATATCGTTACACCAACGAATTAAAATACCTTCATCATCGTGAGTAACTTTTTACAACTGATCGAGTAAAAATGTGACTTGGTTTTTGTTTTGTTATTTTGTTTTTTTTTTTCCACAAGTTTGGGCTCCACATGGCGTTCGATTATATGCCAACACATGCACTCTCATTCCAAACAAGTGGAGTATAATTTATTTGCTTACCATATCGAAATCCCATCTTTATGTTTGTGCTCCATGACAACCCCCAATAGCTTTCGAGTAAATCACCCAATAAAAATGATTGCCTTTCGTGCAAACTAAAAATATTATTTGTGACCAATCCAATGTACTTCTCCCAAGAAATCAGAAAAGAAAAATTCAAAATTTTTCCAAGCCTAGAAATTAATGAAAACTTATTTGGATTCTGATTTTTTGGACCCCATATTCCACAACTTTAATGTCCTTTCCACTCGTCTTTTAAATCGTTTCGAAACATTATTGGATGCGTGTGATATATAGTGTTTGATTTTATCCACTCAAGTGGGAATATGAACTAGGAGTCTAGGATATGTTATCACATCGATATCTCTTGGCCCCTTTCAATGTATTCTCTTACGTGAGATTTATTGTTATTATTGGTTTATTTTGACCATATTAATTGCGCGAAAAACAGATTAAGAAAGAGCGAAAGAAGACAACGAGACTACGATGTATTAGATACATTTTCAATGGTCAACATATGTGATAAATATTATATCGTAATAATTGGGTACTTAGAATCTTCACTTCTTCTCATTCCTATGCAGATGTTAATTTTTCCTTATTTGTTAAGAGCATTTTTTTCACTAGGACGCAGACTGTTTTTTTGGGGGTTTTTTCTCGAATCCGTGATGATTTTTTTTTTTAAACGAAAATCTGTGATGATTTTTAACACAACGTCAAAGGTACGCTCAAATTATTTAATCCATGACGGATTAAATTTGTGGTGTCTTGGTTATTAAATTTGTGGTTGTACGTGTTTAATGTTGACAAATATGATACATCACTAATTATATATACCTTCGTCTCCTAAACTTAGCCGTATTTGCTTTCATATTCCTCTAATTTTGAATACCTATAGGACAAAATGGAGGATGTCGTTGCCCGAAGTACCTTTAATTTGTCCTTATATAAATAGTTTTCTTAAGTTCCGGGTCCATATACATTTCACAACTGAAATTAGCTGCAAATAAGTTATATGAGGCAAATAACATGTTTGACTGATGTGCACATTTGAGAAAATGCTAATATTTGCTTATTTAGAAATGGAATATTGCTAAAAGACTTCAATACAATAGTACTTACTGCTTAGCACCAAACACGGGCAAAATGAACCACATAGCTATTTGCATATTAGTCTTACCCCTCTATTAGCCCTTAGCATTTCAAATAAGATAAGAGGAACACGACAAAATTGGCCAATAATTATTAAAAGGACAAAGAAAAAAAAACTCCCCCTATTTCAGTTTGTTTACCGCTGAGTCAAAACAATACATTTCCAAAAAAATACTCTTATTCAAAATCTAAGACAAACTTTAATCTAAATGAAGATAAAATGAACTACTTATTTTTTAATTTGTTTAAATTTAGGGCTAAGGGTATTTTTGTCCCTTTAGTTTTAATTTTTACAAAATATTGTTTACAAATTGGTATCAAAAGAGAAGATTCTGTTCTTTTCATAAATTAGAGGTGGATTGAAATCCTTCTTTATGTTCCTCAGCAGGAGCAACATTCAATTATGGCCCGTACAAATTCAATTTAGATGCCGGAACCTAAAAATGAATTTTCTATGGCAATTATCGTTGTCACTTGTAATTAATGTTGCATTCAAGGATATAAAAGTAGTGCTTTTAGATTAGAGGTACACTCATAAGAGTTATATACATGCTTTAGCCATTTGTAGTTCTCATTTTCTGTTTTAAAAAAAAGTAAAATACTATCAAATATATATAAGTTCCCAATCCAATAAGTTTTGTTTTCGACCTATTAATAAGGATTTTTTTTTTAGCATTTGAATCATGATTTAACTACTATCATAATTTGAGTAGTTGAAAAAAATACTTATTATTTAATATTTTTATTTCTCCTCCTTTTATATTATGAAAAAATATGTTTGATCAATTTTAATTGAATATAACAATACTTATAGATAAGTAAAAAAAATACATATTAGATTGGTACCTATATAATTTGGATCTAGTATATAATAGTGTTACAAAATAATGTAGTGAATTCGTTTATGGTTAGAAATTATTTTTGATACCCTTCAGAAAAAAAAAGAATTAATTTTGATAATAAATAATTAATTCGTTGAATATTACATTTGGGTAGCCAAAAGTGTACTGATTAACAATGTTTATACTAAAAACGTAAAAAACTTTATATAAAAAATGATTTTGGTCCATCTATTCTTTTAATTAACACATCTAGATATAGGTGAGTTTTTATCCAGAAAGTCTTGGAGAAAAAGATCACAACGGAATGTAAGATATTCAAAACGTTGGTGAGGAAATAAATTTCATTTCATTTTTATTGATGGCCAATTTGGAAAAGGGTAATATTTTGAAGGATTAAAATGTGTTAAAAAAACCTTCTAAAAAAGTGTTAAGAAAACGTTCAGTTTCATTCATCTGTATAGATTAAATAGGGGTTTAAAAATTAAAGTTGTGACAAAAAAGAGAGGAAGAGATTCTGTAATTTCAATTTCATAAGGTATGTATACACTAATACTGATCTTATTGTTAAAATTCAATATTGTTAAGTGTCACTGATTAATGGCATTTGCACTGATATTTTTGTGTTTAAGGCAGTTATGGTAGTTGATTGCGTTGACAACGTAATGGGCAATGACCACGTTCAGAGCATCTCTCAGTCTTATTTTAACTTTCGACCTAGAAAGCATGGTATACCATTTATGCTTTGAATACTATTCAGCCATTAAATTAAATAAAGCAGTTTTATTTTTTTAAAAAAGAAATTGTCTGTTTTATTTGGACAAGCACAAGCTTATCAAGTACCTATCTCAGCATCTTCATCAGCTCAAACTACTTCTCTCCCTATAACCTCTTTTAAAACGACCATATTGCCCTTACCCACTTCACTAACCTATTCAGTACTCTTTCATCATCATAATGTTGTCATGATATAGTGTTGAGTCTTAAATATACAAACATAAAAAATACAATAATGATTTTTTTCCTTCTATACATACTTATATAGATTTTAATGTCAACCAACCGGCCAAATTACTAATATTGAAAAAGAAAGAGAACTTATCCGAATAAATCTTAGATATATGTCTGGAGAATCGAATCATTACCAATTAATTAGGCTAAACCTTCAA
This sequence comes from Parasponia andersonii, assembly GCA_002914805.1. Classification (NCBI taxonomy): domain Eukaryota; kingdom Viridiplantae; phylum Streptophyta; class Magnoliopsida; order Rosales; family Cannabaceae; genus Trema; species Trema andersonii. The sequence goes on from JXTB01000058.1 coordinate 425,774, forward strand.
ATGTCCGAATGTATTAATTGATGTACTTGATATATCAACGGACATTAATATTAATGAGTTCTATAAATCGGTCATGCTTGGTCCCAAAATCAAACCAAAAAAGGAAGGGAATAAGTGAGAAATTAAATCAAACATAGTCTTTTCTTCTTGTTGGCATTATGCGTTTGGTGGCACGAACCTATCCCAATTAGGGAAGTGAGGGGAGCTAGATTTGTGACCTGCCTTGTCAAAGCTAAGCCCTAATTCAAAGAACATCAAAAGGGAATAAAGATGCAGAGAACTCCAATATCTCCAAATTAATGGAGGGTACAAATAAGGTACATGAACTCCCACCAGAACTTTTTCTTTATTTTTTTTACCTAATAGAATTAAAATTTGTTAGTTTTATCAAATTAGACAACACTATGGCTTGTGTCACGCCAAAGAGAAAAAAAGGTGAAGGATTTTTGCCCATGATTATGACACGTTGGCATTAGGTACCAATACTTTGAATTGATATATGGGTTTGTTGTGTCCTTGTCATATTCTTATCTCATCCTTGCAAATTAATTGTTGTAATTACCTGGTTTTTCCTCTGTAGTTTCCTATACTCTTAGCCCTTCTCATGAATTATTTTTGGACTTTATTCGCTTGATTAGTTTGGATTTATGTATGTTCATATATAAGACAAAGTATTATTTTAAAATATTAAGAGAACTAATATTGGTGTGCCACACATTTGTCGTTTAATAAGAGAATCCAATAGGGCTAGCTAATATATATATATATATATATATATATATATCTATATATCTATACATTTTTTGGGATAGGGGCTTGAGTCGTTTGACCTTGGAAGTATGGGTACTTGTTGATGGTAGCTTTTTGTAATAATGTTTTAGACTTTTTGTTCCAATATGTGAAGCAAAATGCATGAATGTGCGTAAAACTCCAAAAGCAGAGGGCATAGACACGTTTCTGTACTGTTTTTGTTTCTTTTGCCTTCATAACAAAAAGTTTGCCCATTCCTTCTTGTCATCTTTATTTGATTGAACATGGTCATTTCTATCCACTAATTACAGGACCTATTCTTTCCCGAGTTTGAGCTCGAGACCACTTGTTCTGACACTACAATTAATTACTAATTCTCTTCAAAACTAAATTAAAGTACGTATTTAGTTATGAGCTTTTTTTTCCTTTCCTCCTTTTCTTTCCCAAGTGGACCTAATTAGAGATAATAGTCCTGTTTCAAAAAGCAACATAAACATTCTCTCTGAAAAAAAAAAAAGACAGCATATAAACACAGGAAAAAAAAATTAAGTGGCACACAATTAGGTAATAATGTATTTTAAATGTTTATATTTTCTTTTATTAGCACATTATAGCGTGTTAATTAGGTACTTGTGGTTCTTACTACTGCACACTAATATATAACGGTTTATCTTTTAAGATCGATAGTAAAACTTACACGTGGATCTCACTTATTCATTAATGTTAAGTACCATATATACTCTTCGCTACTGTTTTTACTCCAATTATGCTAAGTGATAGTACTCCTTAAAAAAGAAAGGCTCGTGAAAAAATGCCTTACAGAATTGAAGGACATATACTCTCTTGAGATGGTTATTTCTAGGACTGAAAAAGTGAATATATATATATATATACACACGACGATCACGAATTCAGTAGAATTTTTTAAAAAAATTTATAAAGAAATAAATTTTTAACATTAAGATTATTATTTTATGACGTACATTGTATTCTTTAATCTCTTTATTTTTTTTTTTTACGATGGCGCTTATGTACAAAAGACCTAATAGATATGAACCAGGTATATATATATATATATATATATATATATATATATGATACTAAATTTGATCAATGAAAATTTAGTATGCACAATTTAGTATGCACATTTTTCTATTGTAAAAAATAAGAGAAAGAAAGAACATATTAATGATGTATGTTTTTTCATACCCTTCATTATAGCCATTAGATCACCATTAGACGGTGATCCAACGGCTAAAAGAAAATACTTAAAAATAATTATTGGATTGGCAACCATATATATATATATATATATATATATATTAGTAAGAGGGAACTAACAGAAGTGGCTTTGCATGCATGGTTGGTCTTGAACTGTCAATAACGTGTGGCAGATCTCAAGGTTCACTGCCATAAACATAACACACTGTTTTCTAAAATTGTAATTACCAATTGGGAACAAAGCACTTGATCCTTCATGCACGGTTGGTCTTGAACTGTCAAATACGTGGCATAGTTCCAGGTACGCTGCAACAAGTACCTGACTCCTAGTACTTATACAAGCCATTGTTCTCTCTCTAATACTCATCATTTTTAGGACACAAAAATTATTAAATACGAACAATTGGACCGCCTAAGTCAAGCAATTAATAACAAAGCCACGTACATTTTTGCCACTTATTCACTTGGATTATTATTTAATTTTTGCCACTTATTCACGTTAGATTATTATTATTTTTTCTAAAAAATAAGATTTTAATTAATAATATCTATTTATTATAAATTAAAAAAAATATTTATCATTATCTAATAAATAAAATAATAAATTTTTACGTTTATCTCTATGCGACTCGAACTTAGGACTAAAATCCTAATTAATAAGACTCTTATAACTTAAATCAACACATTTCATCATTTGTCATTATATCTTTAGACTATATATACAAATATAATACAAATGTGCTACATGTTTGGTATTTAAATGCTTATTACTAGCTAGCAAATTAATGTACAAATGCATATTTTAGCAATTGAAAATTGCCACACGCCGACAAATTAGAAAATGGCGGTATTTGAAGATTCTCATTAATTTAGTTAACTTAATAGACCGACCTTTTCCTATTGGGTAATCTCAAACACAAGCTATATGCAAATATTAAATTGATTTAACAAGTGAACTTGCAATTATTCTAATGAAAATACAAATACTATAACGTAAGCTAATATAATACTATTCTTGTGTATACATATGCTATTATAATAATTAAGATCATCTCAAGTAACTCCCACCTTATAATTAATTTGTCATAAGACAGTTCAGTGTTATATAGCCAAACAGTTGAGATTCTTTGGGGCCGACCTTTCTAGGGATCTGGAGAATGACAGCCAACATACAGAACGTAAATAGTCGGCGGCCATTAATATTCTAATTCGGATAATTAAATTTGATCAAATGCAACAAAATAATGATTTAACATTGGAATTAGATTAACTTATTTTTTCAAAACTATTTTTCCAGTATGTTCTAACTGTCAAGTTAACCACTTATATTATTATATTTATGTATAGATATGCAATCCAAATTTAATCTGAAAAATCTTCCAAGAGCTAAGCTAGATTGAGTTGCCAAAAAAAAAAGTATAAGAAGGTTACAAAATTTCTCAATAATATTTGGCATCATGTGAACTGATATCCTTTAGAAAATCATAAAGATAATTTCATTTGATACCATACTTTGTCATGATTACCTTGTCATCGATCGTGTGACTTGATATAGAAAATCACAGATAAATAACATAAAAACTTATACAAGTATTTGTTGAGCTGTATTATAAATTCAAAGAGAGATTTGAGAAACTAGACATTTTGAAAATAAGTTATCGTAAATAACATACTTAATTTTTAAAGCTCTTTGGAAAAATAGACCTTTTAAATAATGGTTTGGTGAGTGTGTCGAACGTACGTGATACGGTTGAAGTGTATAAAGTTCATTTTGTTAAGAGTCTTTAAAAGCAAACAATATACTAAAAGGTTATTAATTTCCAAATGTTGTATTGTGCAAAATAACGTCCATCACAAATAATAAGCTATATAAAATACGTTTTAAAAAGGTGGTAAAATATGATATTCACTTCGATTCTAAGTAACATATTAATAATAAACAGTTTGAAAATGACATGTCTATTTAGGAGAGCCAAAAATCTGCCAAGTATAGGAAGAGCATAATTTGACTGGATATGTAGGCATGCAAGCGTGCATATCTGCTATATATGTATGGCCATTGTGTAATTCAAGGCGGGCACCAGTGGATTCTGCCGAGCGTTCTCAGATTTGAAAGATCTGAAGAAAAGAAATCTCATTCAGATTCTTAGTAATCTTATAATACCAAAGTTGGCCCTTACAAAATCTCCCTTTCTAGTATTCCCAATTGTCATAACCGGCCAAAACGCCTCCATTTCTATATACGGGTCAATTTTATCACGCATTAATTTTTATCATGTCTTAATTACTAGTCAACAATTCCGACGAACTCTGGCCTTCCACGTGGCATATTGCATGAACATGTGTCTTCGCCTATGGCTAGGATGGGAGTTACAGAAAGTGGTGATGCGTCAATGTTTCATTGGCTATAGCTAGAAGGAAGTATAGTGTCTTTTGATGACATTTTCTTACAAATAAAGTCATGTTCTTTGAATAATACCAACTCGAAGTACAAGTTGCGCCTTACGTCAACTTAATTTATTTCCCTTTGGGCTCGTATTTGCTGTGGGGCTCGGGAGTACGTTTCTGAGTTCCATAGTACGAAAGAGGAGTCAACATTATGCATTAATAGAAGTTTTTGTGACTAGCATAGGCGAAGTTTGCCACCACTTGATCTGAGTTTCTAACTACTTCACCTCTTACAACTTGGTATTTTCTCCTGTCTTTTGGTTTATAATATTAAACTAGCTAGCTAAAAATTAAAAGAAGTTTAGGCACTCGTTGATTCTTTGTCATTAGTATTAATACTATTATTATGTATTATCGCCGGCCTATTATTACGTTTAAAATGTTATTAATATCAAACGTATAGTAGATACAATTAATCTAAACTCTTTTGGTTAATGATCATAATGTAAAGCTATATAATTGATTTCATGTCACAATTCATACAATAGACGCGCAGTTTCTTGTTTAAACGATGATATTAAATTATATATAACTTGAATGATATTGAATATTTAAAATTATTCATCTTGAATGACACAGAAATTGGAATGAATTAATAATACATGGAATTTGAAGCGCACACATACAGAAAATTGATGTGGATCGAGAGCTATAAGTTTCTTATTTTCAGTTACCAGTGGATTTTCTTTTAGAAGTGTGGTACTGAATATTTTGAGTATATCAATCTGAAGCGCACACTAATACAGAGGAGAGTCTCATATATACAAATTACGAAGCATAGGGTAAACTTTTCTATTTAGTTGTCAACACCACCTACGTCTTTTTACCTTNATGTACTGATTAAAAATCAAAGTTTTATGATATCATCGTGAAAGTTACATCAATATTTTAAAGAAGAGAATAACAAATATTTACTCCTTAAAATTACTTGGAAAAAGAACACGTACTCAAGAAAGAAAATTTTCGGTTACACATAACATCACCGCAAATGTAAAAAACCATGCATACTGTGTTTTTCCCCAGAATAAATTGATGAACTGATGAGACATGTTGACAATATTATTATTAAAAACAGAAAAACAGGATTCAATCATTGTAAATAATATAATAAACAAATAATTCCATGATTATGAGATAGACATCCATATAATCCCTAAAACAAAAAATATTAATAAAAAAATGAGAAGAAATAAAGAAATCCCATGACGTTGAAATGACTAAAATAAGGAGAAGCTAATTAACATTAGCAGGAACCACCTAAGCCAACAAAGTGCATGAACCGAACCCAACCTCAAACCCCTATATATACGCCCTCACTTTCTCTCCTCTCTACTCACTCACTCACTCCCCTCACTTACAAAGGCGAGCGAGCGAGAGAGTGTGGTGGTACTGATCAAACTCCATTAGTCCCACAATCGAAAAACATCTTAAACTTACCACAAATTTTAAAATGCCTTCTTCGCCTTCTGATCTGATTCAGCTGGTCTCGACCTGCACCGTCTTCCCCGACCAAAAGTCAACGCTCGGGGACCTCAAGCTCTCGGTCTCCGACCTCCCCATGCTCTCCTGCCACTACATCCAGAAAGGCGGCCTCTTCACGCGCCCACCATTGCCCATCGACTCCCTGCTCGTCCTCCTCAAGCGAGGTCTCTCCCGGGCGCTCTCACGGTTCCCGCCCCTGGCCGGGAGGCTGACCACCGACCCTGAGGGTCACGTGTTCCTCACGTGCAACGATGCCGGGGCCGACTTCGTCCACGCCAATGCCGGCCGCCTCTTCTCCCGAGACGTCCTGGGTCCCGCCCACGTGCCCGACTGCGTCAAGGGGTTCTTCGCCCTCGACAGGACCGTCAGTTACAGCGGCCATTTCGGGCCCATCTTGGCCGTGCAGGTGACAGAGCTCGCCGACGGCGTTTTCATAGGCTGCGCCGTCAATCACGCCGTCACGGATGGGACCTCCTTCTGGAACTTCTTCAACACCTTCGCCGAGGTCTGCAGAGGGGTCAAGAGGATCACCCGCCCTCGGCCCGATTTCAGCCGGGACTCGGCCCTGATCTCGCCGGCGATGCTGAAATTACCGGAGGGTGGGCCCAAGGTCACCTTCTCCGGGGACGCGCCGCTGAGGGAGCGAATCTTCAGCTTCAGCCGGGAAGCGGTCTTGAGATTGAAAGACCGGGCGAACAAAAACGGCCAAGAAAACGACGTCGTTCGCAGCCAGCTCAGCGCGGTCGAGATTTTGGGGAAGCTGAGCAACGACACTGTGTACGGACAAAACGACGACAAGGTGGCGTCCATACTCGAGAATTGGTTGAAAACGTCCGTGTTGAAACCGTCCCAACAAACGAGGCAGGGGGGACAGCCCGCGGCGAAAACGACGGTCGAGATATCTTCGTTTCAGTCCCTCAGCGCGCTCCTCTGGCGCGCGGTCACACGCGCCAGGAAACTGCCCTCCTCAAAGAAGACGACGTTCCGGATGGCGGTTAACTGCCGCCACAGGCTCGAGCCGAAGCTGGATCCGTACTACTTCGGGAACGCAATCCAGAGCGTCCCCACCTACGCGTCGGCCGGGGACGTGCTGTCACGCGATCTGCGGTGGTGCGCGGAGCAGCTTAACTCGAGCGTGAGGGCCCACGATAGCGAGATGGTGCGGCGGTTCGTAGAGGATTGGGAGAGCGAGCCGAGGTGTTTCCCCCTGGGGAACCCAGACGGCGCGTCGATTACGATGGGGAGCTCCCCGAGATTCCCTATGTACGACAACGACTTCGGGTGGGGCCGGCCGCTCGCGGTTCGGAGCGGGCGGGCCAATAAATTCGACGGTAAGATCTCGGCCTTCCCAGGGAGGGATGGAACAGGGACCGTTGATCTTGAGGTGGTCTTATCGCCGGAAACCATGGCAGCTTTGGAGTCCGATTCGGAGTTCATGCAGTACGTATCAAGCTAATTAATTAATTAGATTAACTAAAAGGTCTCTCTCTCCCCCCGGGGATGGTGGTGGTGGTGGTAGGGATTGGGTGCGGTTAGGCGTAGGTACTTTGGTGTGGTAGACTAGCAGATGATGAAATGGGTTAAGGTGGGACCGTTCGATTTGCACTTGAGGCTGAGGGTTTTGTTGTGTTACTTGTGTATTATTATTCTAGTTGTTATTATGACTAAATAAGGATGGGTTGAACGGTGTTGATTTGGTCCGGGAGGGTTGGGGGGATATTTCTGCTTTTGTGACATATTTTTCTGTTTTCAAATTATAAGTTGTTTCTCCTCCTCCTTTTGTTGTATAATTCTACTTTTAATATATTCTTTTCAGCTTTTTAATATTGATCAGTTGAGTTGAGTTGCTATTTCTTATTTATTAAAATAATCATCTAAATAACTGTGTCTGAAAAGAGAAGAAGAAGAAGAAGAAGAAAACGGCCAATGCAAAAATCAGGGTAAATAACGTTTTATTTATGTTTATTTATTTATTTATTTTTTGAATGTTTGTTTAAGGTTTTGTTTCGAGTGTTTGTGTTAAGGACTCGCTCGTGATTTTATTTTTAAAAGTTGTATGTTTTACTCTTTTCAGTTAGGATATTATATTTTTTTTATAAAAAAAAAAATAAACCGCCACTTTTACACTTTGTCCGGTAGAAGGGATTTTTGGAGGGATGGGTGAAAGGAGAACAATAATTCCTTGTTTGGTACAACGAGGGAAGTGATAGAAAAATTAGAGGTAGGAGGACTCCTTTCGGATCCACCATATTTCATTTTTCTAACTTTGGAAAGATTAGAGAGGAGTGTGAGGGAGCAAAAGTGAATTAACCAATCTACACTCTTGAATAATTATTTAAAAAAAATAATGAAATAAGTAATATAGTAATTTTATAAATTTAACACTTCATCAGCCTTACTATTTATTCTTACCAAATAATTCAAGGATTCTTACTTTTCCCTTCCTCTTTCTCATTCCCCCTGATCTGCATTATAAGATTAATATGAGCTAAATCTTAGTAAATAAAAATTATGCATGTTTTAAAATCTCATCAAATTCCCATTGTACACTTTTCTTTCTTAAACATTTGAATCCATGTATTTTCTTAAAAAAAAAAACTCATAGTTGGGCTCCTTAGTACATTGTTAGTTCTCGTAAATCAATAAGTCGTGATAACATTGAATGGAAATTCTGGCTAAGAGTAAAAATAAGGTGTAACTATTGTGTCAATCACTTATCATGAATTTCTTTTATTCAAGATGCAAATTCTACTAAAGAATGCATCAAGATACTTAAACAAGACCGAAATCAGAACTTTCACCAAATTAGGAAACTTGATCTTGATATGACTCGGAAGTATACAAATCACTTAAGGTACTGAGTAGTCAATAATTAGCTTTGAAAAATTGTTCAAAAGTATTAAAATATGAATGCTAGTTCATTAACACAAAATAATTCGAAATAGCACATAATTTTGTAAAAACTAGTCAATTTGCCCCTAAATGGTACCACTTTATTTTAAATTATTTGGATAACACCTCCCATATTTCTAGAATATTCCCACATGATAAAAATTATGGTTTTAAACCTGTAATAACATTTTACAAACCATTTCCCATACATACACCTCAAGAAAAATTATTTAGAATGACATAAGCACACTTGAACTATTTTTCAGTTGAAGCAAAGTTTAAAACAACATTTACACTTATATATAACTAATCACCAAGTAAATGGATGTAATATACATAAAAGGAACAATGTCTTACACATTCCAAGTAAAGAAATCGGATAATAAATATAGACAACTTAATCTACCATACATACAAACACTTAATTCCATAAATAGCAAACTTTGGGTCTTTAGATCTAAATTTAATCTTCCACTTAAATTCTATACTTTCTGCTATATATATAAGTTTCTAGGACCATTAGTCATCAAGTAATAGCTTTGGTTAAGAGCTGAAACAAAAGAAATTAACTGCAAATTCGAAATTCTATATAGAGCTCACCTTGATTAGTTTGAGCTTTTGCTGGAGCTCTTGCTTTCTACCTCCACCAAATTGATTTCTAAGACTTTGAAACTAATTTTAGGATACATGAAAACGTAGAGGAACAATTATTTAAGTGGAAACAAGTGGAGAATAAAAATTAAAGAACGACATCTAGGAAGAAGAACTAGTAGAATTACATTGACTAGTTTTAATATATCTTGCTATCTAGAGCTCTAACTTGAGTTCTACTACTTGGAAACTCTTGGAAATAGTTGAGAGAAGTATAAAAAGGAGCTAAAGAGGACCAGGTCATGGCTGGAGAGAAAGATAAAGAAAATGACCAGATTTGGTCTAAAAGTGATACTTAATGACTAAGAAATGGTAATACTTAATTTCTAAGGGGTATTTTGGATATTTTGCACGTTATTTTCTATATGTCTAGCTCTAAAACATCTCTAGCATGTCATCACATTATTAGTCACTCCTATATACTCAAGTGTAATCAAAGTTGATGAATCCTAGCTTAGAAATTGAAAACTAGTCATACTTTGACTTACGATCTCATGTGACAAGTTTTATTGTAATATGGTGAAACCTAGCCTCAAAACTAATCATTAAATATAAAAATAAGTCAATTAGACTCCAATTAATAATGCAAACATAGTATTAGCACTTAATAATTAGAATGCACAAAAATGACATTACGTGATTAAGCTGAATTTAAGCTAGCTTAATACAATAAAATACAAATTAGTATCGTGAATGGCACCTTGTGCTTACTTTGAGCTAAGAAATAAAATACTATAATGAGTCCTAAATAATAAATTAATGCTATTTGACATTAAACGTACAATGAATTTGGCTTCGTAAAGCGTGAAAATTACTTTTTACCAAAAAAACTACTATTTGACCAAGTTATCAATAAGTATGATATTAATATATGTATACATAGTATTACATTCATAAATATATTCTTTGTCCATTTAGCACACCAAGCTCTCTCTCTCTGAGGATATTGAACATTATATTGTATCGTGATACTTAGACAATCATTAGTGTAATAATATATATGTAAATGCACATAATATAATAAATGATTAGTTACTTTGAAAGTGGTGTTAATGACTTCTAGATACCTAATATGTAATTAAAACATGTTTATTATTAGCTTAGTATGCATGTGAAAACCTTAGACACCACAATTCTCTCTTCCTTATAAAATCCTCGAAATTTTCTTATCTAAATAAGTGTGGATACTTAGTTTTTATCTCTTCTTCTCTTTCCCATGTGGCCTCTTCTACTTCATGGTCCTTCCACAGTACTTTGACCAAAGAGATTTTCTTGACTCTAAGTTCCTTCTCTTTTGTATCCAAGATCTTCACTGGATGTTCCTCGTAACTGATGTCTTGACTTAGCTCTAATTGCTCATAATTCAAAATATGTGAATGATTTGAAATGTACTTTCTTAACATAGAGACATGAAATATATTATGTACGTTTGATAATGAAAGTAGCAAAGTGAGTCCATAGGCAATATCTCCAACCTTGTCGAGTATTTCAAAAGGACCTACATATATGAGACTTAGTTTCCCTTTGTTCCTAAACCTCATTATTCCTTTTATGGGAGCAACCTTCAGGAATATTTTTGTAACATCCCCGATTCCACACACATACGTAAGGGTATTTGTATAAATATTTAGTGAAATCAGGAGACGTTACTTAACTTAGAACTGATAAAATCGGGGAAAATTAAAACTTTTTAGAAGGAAAAAGGAAATTTCCACTCATAATTATACATACTCTAATATATACATATA
>JXTB01000058.1:458065-486523 GCA_002914805.1 Parasponia andersonii
TTTCAATGTTACTGACTTGAGTCCTTTTGTTGCAGGTGATGAAGATTTGAGGGTAAATCCTTCTCAAGAGGAGGGGAATGATGAGGACATCAAGGTTGTCAAGATTCGTGGTCTAGTACAAGTCCCTGTTGATCCAGTGACGAGGGCTTGAGCTAAAAGATTCAAAGAAGAGCTAAATAGCTTAGTCCGGAGAGTTCTACAACAAGAAGAAAGTGTGTTCACTACTGAGGATGAACAAAGGTTGGTTTTGCTCATCCAAGTCGATCCGAGAAGGAACCAATCAGCTATATACGTCCATTGAGCCATTGTGTGGCCAACTTGCATGTCTAATCTATCATACACTTGCAAGAGGGGGTTATAATTTGATGTAGACATGTTTTCTTTATAATTTTATCTTTAATTTTACATTTTAATTTCTGAGTGTTTCTAGGGTTATTTTAGGCGTATTTTTTTCTTCATTAAGGGTAGATTAGTAATTTTACAATCAACACCCTAGAAAGTGTATTTCGGCTATATATGTGCCGCCTACAACATTATGTTTCCAGATTTTGAAAATTAATCAAAGGGAGAGAGTTTTCTTCTCGAGTTCTTGAAGGGACTTTTCTGAACTTATCAAGGACTTCCGTGTGGCGTTTAATCCGACTTATCAAACGGATCCTCTATCCCTGTTTGTAGCGTCTTCACCATACCAAGGTTCTTGCTTTGCTAAGCAACGGGTCGCGGTTTCCATCAAACTTGAAAAGTCTTGGGGTTGCGTTTCCAGATTTAGTAACGGGTTTCGTCACGTTGTTGGTGTGGTTCATATCAATTTTACAAATCAATGCAGATTGATTGAATATGATTAGAGATTAAGCTAACATCCTCGACAACATCTTCTCCAATTATCATGTAACTCAATACCGTTTTAGCATTTCGACGTTTTATAATATTATGAAAAAGAAAGAGTTCCTATTCCCTTGTTTTAACTATTTGACTTTACTTTGTTTACGAAGGTAAATTTCTTCTTGAGAAAGGAACAAATCCAAAGAGGATAGAGTTTCAGTCTCTTGAAAAAGAAGAAAATCAGAAAAACCTTCATTAGAAAGACGTTCTTGAATGACTAAGGCTTTTTTTGATGCTTTGGAAATATTAAGTTTAAGATCTCCAAAAACCTGCTAATTCCTTATCTTCAATTCACATATCAGATTCTTAAGCTTCCTGATAAGGACGGTAACTGGGGGACCAAAGCAAGGACGGGATCAAACATTACCAACTAATTCCTTAAACCTATGGTGAGTCAACCACATTCCTTGAAAGCGAAATGGACAAAGGCATTAATAGCATCCTTTATCGAAGACAATAAAGTTGATGATGATCCGAGTGTAACTTAGGCAAACAAATACAGGAGACCTGGCTCCACTTCTCTAAATAATCTTTATTGCAGAAAGCTCTGTCTAGGCAAGACATCATAATTCTTCCCCCGCAAGAGCTATGCCAAGTTTGAAAAGGACTTCAAGAATTTATGTCAATCAGATTGCAAAGAGTAACACTGGCTTGAAAGTCTTCGCAAGGACAATGTTTAATAATACTTGTAGTCTTATGAGAACCCATAAAAGAGTTAAAATTGCCCAGAACCAACTAATGGCCAATAATATGCAAAGAAGATAAAGAGTCTAATAAGTGGCTTCACATAATATAATCATAACTAGTATAGAGAAAGCTAACAAAAAACAAGACACTATTGAACAGAAAAGACGAAGAAACATGTTGAGAATGGGAAGAAATAACCTGAAAGTTAGAAACTACCAGAGTGCCAAAGACCCAAAGAGAAGGAAATGGCTTATCATTTTGAGCCACTAATTGAAAACCAAGATAGGTCCAAAAATGAGCTGGAATGGAGCTATACATACACATAAGCTCAGCTAAGCATAGAATGTCAGGACAGTGACGCATGTACAAATCTTTTAGAGATCTTTGGGTACCAAGATTAGAGATACCCTGACAATTCCAATAAATAATCTTCATTGAGAAATTGATGTTGAAGCTCGTGTAATAGGCCTGGTGGACTGAGCATGAGTAGCTTCTTTTGTTTCTTAGATTGAACTTCTCAATAACCTTTTTTTCTTGGAGGAAAGGACCTTTGTAGAGGAAAAATCATTGGTGTCTATATTATCAATTTTAAATTCCTTATAAGATGAGGTATCTATTGAGTCAGAATTACCGACCATGGTTGGATCTAAACGAGCCTCCGTGTGAAATACCTGGTCCGTATCATGCACAAGAATTGGATCCAAATTCTGATACTAGACCCATATATCATGAGTGGTAGTATTGTCAACTACTACAATCTCATCTTCCTTGTCAGCATGTGTTTTATCCTTTGCCAAAATATCAACTGAAGCAGCCTTATCTTCGAAAAGAGACGTGAAAATATTCCGCAAAAGTATATCTAGAGATTTTCACTTATCTTTGGAAATCACTTGTGTTGGGATATTTTCCGTAAAAAGTAGGTTTTCAATTTTACCCTTTTAGTGTAAACAACTTTCTCTCAAATGCAATTATGATATTTACTAGATTAAACTGTCTTAGTTGTATAGTTTATTTATCTAAAAAATTTCATGACTTTATTTGTGTATAAAGAAACAAATATGATTAAGTGTTAATTATGGGAAGACTTGTTTCTTTATCTAAATTTAAATTAACTACTTTACAATCTGTAAATAAAGATAGAATACTTTATTTACTAAAAATTATAGTATTTATCTATCTCAACGGGAATGATGTATCATTGAAATGTCTAACTTCTTATAGAAACACTTATACGACATAAGTAAGTTATGTGTATTGAACTAGACCAGGTAATATAATAATCAGAGTGTCGTAACTCAATTCTTAGTATTATCACAAATTAGCTCTTAGCATGTAGATCTTAATCCTTGATATTTGACCGGACTTACTTTCATGGGTTGTAGTCTTTTGATTTGTTAAAATACTAGCCTTTGTAAATTAGAGGTGAACTCTGACATATTGGAGGTTATGGCTATTGAATTAACGAGAACACCAAATAGTTAAGGACACTACGTATTAATGCCACTTTAAGATCTTTCAAGATTCATTGAATAACTAAATCTAAGATCTTAGTATTCACTTTGTGAACTGATTGATAATTTTATCTAAATGGCTATTGAGAAAAAAATTATTAACAATATTATTTCTTGATAGAAAGATGGAAACTTAAAGGTAAATATGTGTTAGAGGTGCATTACAATAATTTCACCTATCCAACCACGGCGTTGTATAGAGATTATATATGTGGTATAGAATATGCTAGATGGATCAGTTAATCAAGGCTAGTTGATTAAATCTCTATAAAAGGCACGATATTTAATCTAAGAGTGCAATATTTAGCTTTTAGTGAAGTGTCCCCCTTACTAATAATATTTATATAAATACCATAATAAGAGTTATTATATATTTATCATACTATTGGAGCTTAGATTATTTTGATCTATTAGGTCCTTTGTCTAGCTCAACAAAACTCATTAATTGGTTGGTGGTATTTGTGAAATTAGTTTCATAAAATTATAAAAAATAATGATTCTAAACAGAAGTTGGTATATTTATAAATAAGTTATATGAGTTGCATATATTTATAAAAATACACCTAAAGCCCAAATTGGAGAATAAGCCCAATCTTAGTTGGCCTGGGATTAGTAGTTTTGGGCCCCATATATATAAGACATATGAGTGAAAAAACTTTACAGTAACCCTAACTGTGTTACACGAAAAACAGAGGGAAAGAAAGAAAGAGAATTTGGTCAAGGCTGAGAAAGAGAGGAGAGAAAAATTTTTTTGTAATCTCACAATCTCATCTCACATCCTAGTGTTCCAAAGGATCTAGAAGTTGTTCTTGAACGTTCTCCAATAAAAGATTAAACTTAGTGCCCACTCGCCTCATTAATCAAAAGTTAGAGCATAAACAAGAAGTTCTAGGGTTAGAGATTTGATCGCCATCAACAAGAAGATCAAAAAAAAGCTTACTACAATAGATGAACTTTAATCTCATCTTTAGGGTTTATGTATCTAAATTTGATTCATATTATATATGATCCTGTATATGATACATGCATGTTCTATGGTTATGAAAATTGTTTTCATGAAAAATTTTACAATCTAAATCTTATAATTTTTTCCGCTGCGTTCATGATGTAATCATGTGTTTTCTATAGTTTGCATGCACACATGATTTTTTCTAAGTGTTAGGTCAATAATTGACCAGCAACTTGCTCGGTATTTGGCTTTGCAACAAAAACCTATTGCTTTTGAGCAATAGCCCCATCAGTTTTCTTAGTGACCTTTTCCTTATCATTTTTCAGCTTATTATGATAATATTTTGAAAGGACATGGCCAATTGAAGAGTAAGAAGTGCAAAAATCTGGTAGTCTCTCGTAAGAAAGGTAAACAAAGCGACACTTATCTCCTCTCTTCACCTGAATCAAATCAAATAGTGTATTTTAAGATCCACATCCACCAAAACTCTAGCATAGTGACCAAAATCCTAGTTAAAAGTAGTTTGATCAATCTTCAAAGGAAAACCAACTGCCCTAGCCAAATCAGATAAAATTTGAGGGTGCCAAAATTTCCAAGGTAATTCATAAATCCGAATCCAAACTTGTGTTCACTTGGAACGAAGCCAGGAACCTAAGATTGGAGTCTTAAAATACCTATTTTTGTATTCAGTGAACTCATACTCTAGACACGAGTTTTGTCGTCCTCAGAAGTTAACATGATCAAAAAAATAGTCTTTACCCAAGGAAATTAGTTGCCATGAAGAAATTTTTCATATTGAACCAAATCTAGCTTTCAAATCAACCAAAGACAAGGATTTATCACCTCTTGATAAAATAACATGCCCAATGAGAAATAACTTACACATGTTCAAGCATTCTTCTACAGCCATAGGATTGACCTTAACTGAAATATAAGCACCTTTTTGTTAAGGTATCGATGAAGAGGGAGGAAGGGGCATTGCCATTGTTATTTTATTGAGCACGACATTCGCAAAAGATTTTATAAGTAGAGCTGAGAAGCTAGAAATCTCCTTTTTATGGAATAAAAAAAGCTCCTTAGTGGCCAAAAATGTCTATGGTAGGAAGCACCATGGCCAAACGACCACAACAATTAGCACAAGTGCCAACCAACAAAATGGGCAAACAAATACACCAATAGGAATAGGGAAGTCGAAAACAGGTAACAAAACACTAATTAAAGTCTCACAAATAGTTTAGCATTCACTGAAGCATTTCATTGAACATCTAGTGGGCAGATGAAATTTTGAGTGAAAAAAGCCTGACCTTGATGTTTAATGTTCTGTAAGACATCCAGTAGAAATCATGACTGGGATGGTGGTGCTAGAGATTGTGGTCATTACCTAGACCAACAAACGTTCGTGCCCAAAACCTGGTGGGATGATAGTGCTGAAGACTAGTACTTACACAACAGTCAAGCTCCAAGTCCCGAGAGCCTACATACGGCAGGGCTGAAGCTTTTGTCTACAAAAACCCCAGACCTTAAACACGTGACATTGTGAATCAACGTTCGTGCCCAAAACCTAGTGGGATGATACACAACAGTCAAGCTCCGAGACCCGTGAGCTCTCTCTCGAAAAATCACACTTATTTACACTCGTTCTTGTTTTCTGTCTTTCTTTATCTGTAACAATGGAAAAAAATAACGTAGAGCTTATAACACGACATAACCGTGAATTTAGCTGAAACGTTACAAACATATGTGGAATCTACTTAATAGTTAATATATGGTTGTAATGCTCTAGTCTCCACGCCTAAACTATAAGCATGGCTTTTTTTTTCACTAATGAGATTGGTCCTCCCAAATTAGTACCCAATTAGGTATAAGGTAGGGGCAAGGATGAAAAAGTTGACAAAATTGACGATATTTCGACTAATTTCACTTTGGGCAAAGGTCCGACGAAGATATGAGTTGTGAGAAAAATCTGTTAGAATTTTGGGGAAGTTACTATGAAATATCGAAAAATATTGATATTGATATCGTTATTGGAAATTTTGTTCACAAAAGTGCAGAAAATCGTAAAAATTTGGTAAAATCGTATAGATTTCAAGAATATATCAGTAAATTCATCAGCTTCGTGTTTAAAAAATAAAAAATAAATAACTTGTTTTGGACTTTTTTTCACGATACTTTGTTAAAATCCACCCTATGCATGACGAATAAACTTAAAAAAAAAAAGGGGGGGGGGGTGGGGGGGAAGAAGACATGTAAAATATTGTTAACCATTTCTATTTCAATATATTTGTAAAGATGTTTTTCAATTATAGTTAAGTATTACAATAATTATAGAAAAGTGACGCACCACATTAAGCTACATAGTATATATTTCTAATATGTATACTATCTTTTATAAGAAAGCTAATTTATTTGTAAATTATTGAATAATTTAGCATTTCTTAAAGTTTAATGAAGTGACTCTATAATTTTAGCCAATTATTTGTAAGTTCAAAGATTTTTTTTTTCCAAAACTTCCATTAATATCAATATTATTCTTAATATTTCCGTAACGTTAGAGTACAAATATTTTCACTGATATCAATATATTTTCGTTCTTAGGCGATAATAACAAAAGAAAAATGTGTCTTTAATATGGAAACTGGGAAAAATGACGACAAGGGGTCAATACGGATGGGTAGCATGGATGGATAGCATTCTTCACGCCAAATTGCCATTTTAGTACTTGTGTAAAATACCAAATTGGCATTTTTTTGATACGAAAATTAAACATTTTAAACAATTCCCCAAAAAATAGTTTTTATTTTTCCCTTTACATCCATATGCTATTTGTTTTTGCCCATACCCTTCCATGATGGGTTACCCTTATAATTTTTCAAAGTCAAGGCACCTCTGCCTAGGAGCCAAGCATAGACTTTGGTTAATATTAATACCAATCAACGGCACTAAAACAATAGTATGATGTTTACTGTCTGCCATTCTTCACTTGCGTGGTGGTAGTGAAAAGCAAAAAGTAACATGTGAGAAACGCTTTGGTTAATTTAGATTATACGTCTTTTTTAATTTAATCTTAGGTTCATTGCTTCCCTAGAGGCATGGTCCTAAGGCCTAACTCCTAACATGAATAGTAAGTAAATGTTAAAATGTTGATATGATAGACGATAGTATATGATATTGCTCATATTATCCCAACAGAAAAAAAAGGGCTTATACATGAATGTCCTTTATTTTTTGCTCCTTTGCCATTCTTTTATCGTACAAAATTATCCCTTTCAAATATATATATATATATATATATATATATACATGTATATATAGTGCATGATCACTTTAACCTAGAAGTGAAGAAGACTACACTACTACCCGACTTGTGTATAAGAAGGCAGATAAACGCCGTTACTGGTCTCTAGAGGTGTATGACCTTTACACAATGGCTCTCAACCTTCTATTTCGAGAGTTAAATCTGTTTAGTACAGTTTATTGGTACAGTTAGTCCACAATATTGTATTGTCCTCACAAATTGGTTACAACCTTTTTATTTTTGACATTTACATCCCTGATCTCAAGCACTTTTTTTCCCTACCTCCATATCAATACCCACCCACATAGAAAGTAATAATAACAAGGACACTTGAAATTAAAATGCTCTAAGCATGTAGATATAAATCTTTGCGTCATACTTAGTTCGATCCATTCGATCCACTGACTTCTCGACTAAGAGCTCTGTATAATTCGATGAGAATGGTATCGACGGGATATAACATCTTAAAGAAGCATCTTAATTATCGTCATAACTTAGCTACAAAGGAGGTGGTGGTCGTAGGAAAAATTCAGGTGTTGGTCCTTAAATTGTAAAGACACGTTTATTCATCCACAGTGGAGAACAAAGAAAAAAGAGAGAAAATGTATTTCCTTATCATATGTTTACATGCCCGTTAAAATGAAGAAAGGAGATTATAATTTTTCCTCATTATTTCTTATTTTTCTCATTCTATTTCCATTCATACTTCTTATACAAATAAATAAGAACCCAAATCGTCTGTCTATATTGTCTATCCCCTTCTCTGTCTAGCAAATCATATGATGGCATATCATTAAACACTTATTTGCTCAAACATTCTTTACATATACGTTTGTAACGGCTATTAGTGTTTCAAATAGATAGTAAATAAATGAAAAGAAAAACTTCTCCTCACTTTCATTTCGACTCCTAACTTCATCTTCTATCTCTTCATCTGATTTGTTTACAAAAACTCAAATTGAAAACCTAATAAAAAATTTGTCCAAAAAAATGTAAAATAAGAATAGTCAAACCTCCTCTTTGCCATTGACAAATATATTGGGATCTCTTGTAGATGCAAAACAATGATCTGTTCGAGATGATATGACAATTTATTACTGATAGATTATAATTACATTTTATATAGAACTCATATAAGACCCGATTTATTAATTATAATAACTTAGTAACAAAATTATACATCACGCAGTACTGATAGATTATAATTACATTTTATATAGAACTCATATAAGACCCGATTTATTAATTATAATAACTCAGTAACAAAATTATACCTCACGCAGTGGCCACTACTGTTGTCCATAGCATTACTCAAGTTATATAATTAAAAAAAAATTCGTGCAGCAAATTTTAATTAAACATAACCTAATTTATATAATTATATAAATTTCATGCATTAAATTTTAGTCACAGAACGCACGCTATATCGTAGTCTTCTAACATTTATGTGGAAGAATGAATGAATAGAAAGAGAAGTTAAAAAGTAATTTCAATTTCGCTAATTAAAATAGTAATTTTAAAACATGACATTAGATTTTTTTTTCTTTCTGCTATAATAAAAGAGACAGCCAATATAATTTTTTTAAAAAAACATTGCCTAAATCCAGATTAAAAAAATGTTCGGAAAATTAAAGTGGGTGTTTTTATTAGAAACTTTGATTTAAAAAAAATATGTCGTATTCTTAATATTTTAGCTTATGTTCGATTTACCGGATAATTTATTAGACATTGGCAAACCAACTAATGTACCAAGCACAGTGATGGACTATAAAATAAAAAGAATGGGCGATTTTCTTTTAACCCAAAAAGTAACGGGAAAATGACACTCACTACAACTTTTTGAAAAATAATACTGGTAATACCACCTTTCTAAAATAATTATTTTTCCGTGTAGTGCCACCTTTTAAAATATTTTGGTTACTAGAAACTGAAAAGCCAGTTAAATCTAATTTGATTACCAGAAAACAAAGATTATTAAAAGCTAGAAAAAAGTATTACTTAAACTAATTTGATTTGCTGAAACTAAAAAAAAATTTTTAATTTCTAGTAGCTAAATCAGTTTCTCAGTTTCTAATAACAAAAATATTTAGAAAAAAGTCACTGAATTCCGTACAAAAAAATAATTCTTTTGGTAAGGTAGTATTTTTTTATATAATTTTCGAAAATTTAGGTATAAGTGTCCAGTCCCAAAAATAAATAAAATCGAGCATTCTTCAAAAGGCCCTTTTAATTAGCTCAAGATTGAGGCCCAACAGGTTGGGTAACAAAAAGAACCAAGGAAATTACGGCCGAAGTCGTGACCAAATGCTGGGTCTTAAACTTCATGTTACTACGGCCAGGCCAGCCCACCCCTACAGGGACTGAGATTTAAGTGCAGGAACCACCCTTATGGCAAAGCCTAAATGCAAGCACCCTCAACACAATTGAACCACAAGAAAAAGTCATCCGCTCACATGGTAGTTCGGCACAACCTTAAAGCCAAGAGACGCACGAATCGTCGTGCAATTAAACCAAAAGTTAACTAGTTCTCTAGAATGATAAAGCACTAAAAATGAGAAAAACAGCTTTCTCAAGAGGCATATCAATAATCAATCTCTTTCTCACCGTGTGAAGCACTAGAAAACTACACTACAAAATCGGGGACAACGTATGAGTAGCATGGTATAAAATATCACTACAGCGGATTGGCAATAAAACAAGAACGACTAGTAGCACTACTACTTTATGGCCACAGTTACTAGTCCATAAAAGAAACGAGTGGGACCAAAGGGAATAAGATACATTGGATGAAGAAGGTTAAGATTTTCTTTAATTTGTGTAAATAATTGATATTCAAATACATGAAAGAGAAAGTCTTTCCCTTATTTATCCCTTTTCTTCTCCACTATGGACTAGTAAACATGCCTATTCATTATTAGTAAACTACGTTTATTAGTTGTACCTATGCAGAATGGGCTACTTCATACACAAATCCTTAACTACAAATGTTAATGAAGTTCTGTGAAACAAAGAGGCAGCAGCTAGATTCCTCAGGAGACAAAATCATACTCCAAGAATTGTTTTAATCAAACATCCCAAGATGGCATAGCATACGAAGACCAAGAACCATGAATCAAGAATGCAAACGATCTTAACAAAACCATCCAACTATAATGAACACAAAGTGAAACCTCCAAAAAGCCTAACATTATATTCACTCCTAATTCACCCAACATCGAGCAACTAGCACCAACAAATTCCAAAAGTTCTCCCAAATGTTTGTCGAACACAAAAGGCAGCAACCACATTTGCCATTAGTACAAAACAATGCAAAAGAAGATGATCAACAGATTTTATTACCTTAACATAAGAACGACAAATCGCTCAAGCACTCTTCACTATAAAATAATGCCAAAGATGATAATATAAAAACTATAACGCCTTCCTTTGGAACTTAACAAAAAGACCGCTCAAAGCAACAGACTTTATAGTCTTCCTTAAACGAACAAACAACCCCTCAAACACTCTTCACTAAATAATGCCAAAGATGATCATTTAAGGACTTTAATGCCTTCCTTAGGACCTTAACAAAATAACAAACGAACCCCTCAAAGCAACAGACTTTATTGTCTTCCTTATGAGAACAAACAAACCCCTCAAACACCACCTTTCCTAAATCAGACACCCAAAAAGACATAGCAGAAATGAGCGAAGAACCAAGAACGAACCAATAACACCACCAATCTTAATAAAACCATCTCAATGTAGAGTACACAAAAGTAATCATTGAAAAAAAAAAAAAAAACTCAACTTTATATTCCTTCCAAATACACCCAATATTGAGCAAAGAGTACAAATTAACTCTCATGTCCCTCTGCCCAAAATCTACAAAAAAGGTTGATTGTGCACATAAACCAGTAACCACATTGGCAAAAGAACAAACAAAACCTTCAAAGTAAGGGCCTTCAAAAACAATTGCAACTCATCAAAGCCTCTACAACAGTCTGGATTCATGTTTGCATTCCTAATTAGCTTTAAAATTCACGGTCACTCAACTAATATGAATTACGAGCCGAACTAGACAAAGTATAAGCTCCAGTTTTGCATCAGTTTCACTATTTTCAATTCCGAGTTCCATTTATTTCGTGCAAACAAAAACTCAAAAGCATCGAAAAGGTCCTTGAATGATTAAAACATTGTCTTACTTTGTAGTTCATACACAACGCAAACATTCAAAAGCACACAATTACCACCAAATCCAACACAAGTATATACATAGCTATATACCGTAGAATCGCAATCAAATGCTGCGAATTAGTAGTCATTATACCTTAACCACGGAAGACCCATTAAACTTCAGTAATCCGTACGGTAATCGCTGTAATCCTCGCGCGAAGCCAAGTCATTCTCGACCCTCTCTGCGATTTTCTCCTCTTCATATTTCAAACCCTCCTCTAGTGCGAGTCCACCCAAAGCTCCGGCGACCGCTCCCACAGCCAATCCCGTCCCCAACCCCATCTTCCCACTCTTGGGCTTCTGCTCGTACGGCGAGTAGTCCAACGGAGCCGAAGGCCCACTGGGCCCACCACCGTAGCCCATGGGCCGGTCGAAGAACGGCCTCGGCGGCAGCGGATGAGGCGGCGCGCTAGAGTAGTACCCTGGATAATACCCAGAATAAGCATCGGGATACGAGCTGTAGTGGTACGGCGGTGGAGAAGGAACCGGTGCCGGAGCTGGAGCCGGAGGAAGAGACGACGTGTACGGCGAGGCAGAGTATCCCCTGTAATCGCGCGCAGCAGGGGACGGATGAGGAGGAAGAGGGGCGCTGGAGTAAAAATAGCTCTGTGGGGAGGTAATATGGTAATCCGGCGGGAGGGGGCGTTCGCGGACGGCGAGCTTTATACGGATCTTCCCCTGGGGACGGCCCGAGGGGCGGGTGAGGACGAAGGCGCGGATTCGGGTCGAGTCGGTCGGGTCGGGCAGGTCCTTGAGCGGGACGCGGAGGGTACCGACCAGGGGCTTGGGGGTCTCGGAGGGCTTGGAGTGGAAGATCTCGAGGGTGAGGAACGAGTCGTGGAGGGGTGCGGTGAGCGGGAGGGTGAAGCGCTCGTTCCAGACGGGCCGGGTCGAACCGGAATCGTCGGACTTGGTGGCGAGGCGGCGGTCCGGGTCGACCCAGAAGACGGCGTAGGGCTTGAGGTCGCCGCCGTTCTTCCAGTTGACGTTCTTGAGGTGCTTGGCGGAGACGATCGTGAGGTCCAGATCGAGGAGCTTCGACGGAGGAGCGCGAGACGACGCCATCGGTGACTGTTGTGCTAACGTGCGCAGGTAGGTGGTTGGGGGTGCGTAGGATATGACAGAAGAATGAGGTGGCAGCGGTGGTGGTGGTGGTGGTGGTGGAGCAGAAGTTGGCATTCAATATAGGAGTGTTTTGTGGAAGTCACCGAGTGAAGCCGGATAAAAAGGGAAAACAGAAGGAAAGATACTCGGGGAAAAAAGGAAATAAAGGTGTTAAACGTTATTAAATGACGATATTGCCCTTCGTATTTTTTTTTCTTTTTTCTTTTCGGGGAGCTTTGTTTTATTGTCAATGCACGATTAAAAATAATAAAAACGGCTCTGACATTTATAGTCCATTTAATTACCTAATAATGAGTTACCAAACGTAAATCATTCATTCGTCGTCCGGAACTTTAGTTGGAAGGAACTTAAAACCCCAGTTCCTCGCGTGAGGTGGTTGCCCATAGAAATGTTCTTGTTTAAATATCATAAAATTATGTCTTTCGTTAAGTCTTTTTGGATTGCAATAGGCTTTAATTTTACCACTAGAACATCTAATTATGGTGAAAAAAAAAAAAGGAGAACTCTTTGATTCAGCTGATGGTGTTATAGTGGAAGACATCATCAATCTTTTTCCTGTAATAGGAGTGGTACTTTCTATCGTATTTTTCGTAATAAAAATATGATAATCTATTCTCTTACTAATGTTAGGTGAAATTGGATTTACCTATCTCATAGGATTTTCCAATTTTTTTTTTAGAAATTTATACTATTTTTGAAGCTGATTTGGCTAGTCATTAATATATTCCTTTTGAGGAGTTTTTCAAATTAATAATTAAAACCCGGAATTTTTTAGGATAATTTAGATATTTATCAATTTTTCGGATAAAATATTATGAGGATTAAATTATAAAAATTTTGTGCAGAATGATTAAATTGTAATTTTTAGGGATTAGATTAATAGAGATTTGAAATTTATGAATTTATGTGTAATTTTTGAAAAATTGCACAGTCTAATAAGACAGGGCCACGTGCTCTGTCCTTTTCTTTTCTCTCTCTCTCTTCTCTCTCTTCTCTCCCGATTTCTCTCTCTCTCTCTCTCTCTCTCTCTCTCTCTCTCTCTCTCTCGGACTTCTCTCTGCCGCCGACACCAAACCGCCGCAGCTCGCCTCTCGGGCGTCGTCCGGCCACCAGATCGCGGACGGAGCTCCCCCAGGCCACCACGAACCAGTGCCGACCAGTTACAGGGTCGCTGGAGGTGCTACTGTCGCCGGAGAAGAGAAAGAGGTCGTTTCAGATTTTTGGCACCAACGACCATTCTAGCCACCATTTGACCTCCAACCGATCCTGTTGGATTCGTCTCGTTGCAAGGATCATCAAAGTATATATATCTCAATCCCATTTTGCCCGGATTGAAAGTTGTCATTTTTGGGTATTTCGAGTTTAAGTTTGACTTTTTGATCCAGTCTTTGAATTTTGTTTTTTACCTCATTTTTGGAATGTAC
The DNA here is from genome assembly GCA_002914805.1 of Parasponia andersonii. NCBI lineage: Eukaryota > Viridiplantae > Streptophyta > Magnoliopsida > Rosales > Cannabaceae > Trema > Trema andersonii. The sequence continues at coordinate 472,154 of JXTB01000058.1, forward strand.
TCGGAAAATGGAGAAGTTTGATATATATATTGCTTCGTTTTACGTGCTACCGGTCCGGTGTGGGCCCGATCCGAATTGGACAAGTTATATGTCTAACCTAACTATTTTGGGTGCTAGGAATTCAGCAAAGAAGTCCATTTGTGGAATTGAAACTTCGGTGAGAAGTTGGTTTTTCACAAAAGGACGATCGAGGGCTTGGAATTGGTTTCCGGGCGATCGTCAACGATATCTTGAGAATTCAATAGTGTGATATTGCTATTCGAGCGAGGTAGGGATTCAATTACTTGTATTTTATATCGTTTTCAAATAAAACTTATTTTTTGCAACATATGAGAACAAATGTGATTTTTGGTTTCTCGAATATCTATGATGGGAATTGGTTGTATGAGATATATATTGTATTGTTCTGGGAATTTCTGAGTACAGGTTATTTTGGGTATATTAAAAATAGGGCCGTTATGCTGCCCGTTTTTCTATAAAAACCTAGTATGCTGATTTTACTGAAAAACCAGAGCACAATTATTTTCACACTTCAGTTCTATATTGCATGTGTCATCAGATCATACATGAGTATCGTGTTAGCATCGTGGGTTTACAGTGTGGCATTGCGTACCCCACTGTCGGTGAAAGTCTGTAAACTCACGCAGAGTTTTGTTACTTCTGATTATCTCCCTATTTGGCAGGCGTATGCAATTTGTTTCCCCTCCAGGTTTGATAGGCGATACATAGGTATCCCCTCCGGAATAGGCTTAGGTATCAGGCAGGCTGTTAGGCATACTTAGTGCCATCATCCTAGGTTTCCACAGATGAGAGGATGTGAGCTCATGGGTATGGGTTGATTTGTGTCATGTGCATATGAATTGAATGGTTTTGATTATACTGCTTTATATATATATATATATATATATGGATTTTCGGTTTGGATTATATATATATATATATATATGTTTTGGACTAAACTAACCATACAAGAATTTTCCATCACTAAAATGTTTTCGATCGAGATAATTGTTTTTCCAACTGGACATTTTGTACTCACTCTCCCTTACATTCCTCCTCAGGTGGTATCCAGTACGATCTTGGTGATCAAGTGGGTTAAGAGGTCATCTGATTTGTAGTTCGTCTCTTGGTAATGTTAGGAGTTTATTATCGTAGTCTTTGGACTATTTGAGTTTTGTATTAGCATTGAACCAAGATTAATGCTTTCTATTTTGTTTGCGAACTTATGTATGCCATTCTGGTATTTGACTTTTGTTGTGGATGATGGTGACGCTTGGACTTATATTTGACTTCGTAATTTTTAATTATTGTTCAGTTTATGTTTAATGGTGTATTCGAACTGTAGGAGTGGTTCACGGGATGGAATTCCGACTATTTTATTTAAATGGACCATTTTTATAAAAACTATAACTTTTGACACTTTTCAAATAAATTAAGGAATTTTCCACTATTGTGAAATTTCCCTTCTGTCACTGGCCCGAGTTTTGGATCGTAACAATAATAATAATAATAAATTTGGTGTGACATTTCTTGAATATGGTACCATAAATCTAGATATGTGTTTTTATGTAATTTTTTTTAGGTCTAAAACTTCCAAATCTAAATATAGAGTATTATATCATGTCGAAAATTTATAAGTTCTTCTAAAGTATCAATGTAACAAATTCTAATGGACGGTGATTTAAAGAGAGAAATAATCTCTTACCAAATTTTAATTTTACCTTATATTAGATCGATTATATATTTATACTTTAATCATTATTAGAATGAACAAAGTTTGAAATTTGACCTATTATTTTATCTATCGTACTGTCTCTTTAATACCACCTAAAGTAATATGTGATTTATCAAGTTTAATTACGTTAGTAAATATAATTAAAATTATTAGTAGTAAATTTTTATTCATCTATTAAATCATAATTAATAACACGTCACATCATGTAAAATTAAAGCAATGGAATGATAGGTAGAATCCTAGCACTCTCTTATTAGACTCCAATAATTTATCAATTGTTTATTTATTATTATGAATATACATTTTGTGATTCAATTTTTATATCGACTAAATTTTGTAATATGTTTAATTCTTGTTGGTGTAATTTTTTGTCCAATCATCAATGTGCACTGTACATAATGCCAGAACTCATACTGATTTAGTGCAGATGGACGCTAAAGAAATTAGGCCTTAAATTTAAAAAAAAAAAAACAGCGAGCTTTATTTTTTTAGATCTAGTATAATTTTTATTAGAAAAATACTAATTTTAAAGTAGTAATTAGTAATCGATAACTAATTTTTAAGTATTAGTAACTAGTAATCAAAAATATTTATATCTAGTATATAATTAATAATTAGTAATTAGTTTTTAAAAACTGATAACTAATAATTATTTTAAAAATAAAAATTTTTTAAAAATTTTTAAAAAATGATATTTTTCTAATAAAAATTATATGAGAGATAAAAAAAATTAAGAAATTGATCTCCGCATTTTTGTAATTCTTTTAAATTTTTATAAATAAAAGCATTGTGGTGCATGCCAAAGAATTTTTGATAATCAAGTTAGTGGTTGGCCCAAAGAGAAAGCCATAGAATTAAAAAAAAAAAAAAAAGTAAAAATTTAGTAATATTAGGGAAATTATTAGAAAGTTTGCGGCAACTTAGCTCCAATCCTGAAAGAGTAGTATAGTTATAGGTAGAGTTTGGGTGGTCTGTTCGGGTGTTCAACAGCATTCTATATGTCTGTGTGTATCTTGAGACACTTATTTATACTAATTTTTGAGACACATGTGACGTGCTCGTATACTGCTAGGTTAATTTATTCTCGTTTGTGCATGTGCAATTGGCAATATCTAAATGGTCGTTTGTGTATGGACAACTGTTAATATCTGAGTTAACACCTGTGTGGAGATTTGTCGATATTTGAATGGCCATCAAGACTATTGATGAAATTCACTATTGGTGGGATATATATCCATTAGTATCACACCTAAGGTTGAGTGATGAATAGTCGGACCTCTTCTGGAGGTGAGCACCTCTTACTGTGGATGGTCGACTATCCCTTGGGCAAGGTCTCAATTTATTCAAGTTGGGAGCACTTTTTAAGGCAGTTGCCATGGTTGCCACTTTAATCAAATTAGTGGTGAACAACCCTTTAAATGTTATTTTCATTTTAGTACCTACGATCCAATCTTGAATATATGTTCCATCACTCTTTTATATTTATATTTCTATTCTATCCATATTTTCATTGGTGGATAAAAGAATATACAATAATTCCTATTTCGTTTTAACAAGGAATTAGTTATTATTAGGTTTAATGCTGAATTAGCGGATGATCCCGATCTAAACTTTATTTACGTTGAGAAGGAAATATTTTACTCATTCGGTCTAATTAAACTCATCCTAGGTAGTGAGAGGATTTTAACCCTGCAATCAAAGACATCCACGTGGAAAGATAGACTCGACTAGAATCCAATATTTGACTATTCTCAGTCCCTCAATTACAGGTTATGACCTTATTTATGACTTGATTTAGTCAAGGGATTATGGGATGATGACTCGTCTGATTGATTTTGTATTATTCTATTTATGCCTATACTATGCAAATTACAATGCATAGTATAGTGTTCAACATCATTCTCTCCGTTCTGTAGTTTTCATTTTTATCATTTTAATTTTCATTACTTGCTTGATATTGGATCTTTTTGTATTTTAAATCCAGAAATAAATAATCAAGAAAAAAAAAAGGTCAGCTAATAAGTCGGTTGTAAGTTTCATCATGGTTTGCGAAAGATAAAACAGAGAAAACAGTACAAATGGTGGTGGGTAGCTCAGAAAACTCAGGCAGCTAATTTTTCGGTGTATTGGATTTTAAATCGAGATTAGGTGAGACTTTTTTTTTGGGTTAAATTAAATAATGCATATGACATGTACACAAAATTAAGCATGTACGTAATTGATTTTTGATTGAACTAATCGATAGTAGGACTAATATTCTACCTATTTCTTAAAAAAAAAAATTAAATAAGAACTTTTGACGTTCTGATTTTGCCAAAATGGTTCCCCCGTTAAGAGATTCACACTAAATAATTCCTTAGGAGACTTTCTATTCCCAGAGGATTGGACTAAGCAAATAGGGCCATACTCATAAGAATCAACAAAAAATCCAACCAGCTTGATAATAAATTTCTGAACATATATAGAATAGATATTTTTAACAATCTATTATATATTCTGTATATTTTTCATTTTGAATAAAAGTTTTGGAAAAAAAATGTAGCAATATTTTAATCGTGTGAGATAAGTGGACTCCTACTATTACCCAATCCCCATCTTCCTCCATCGAGGATAATAGGTTTTTGTGCCTACCCTCGATATGACTCAAATTTGAGACCGATGTTCTATATATTAAGTACTCTTACCATTTGAGCCAACCTATTTCGTCATAAAGATTAAATAATATTTTACAAAATAAATACTTGAATACTTATTCTAACAATAAAAACACTTGAATTTACAAATAGTATGTTTTGGGAACTTTAAGTCTAACTTTAATCTTCTACTTAAATTTTATGTTTCTTGCTATATATAAGGTTTCCTAGAACCTTTATTCATCAGATAAAAGCTTTGATTTAAGAGCTAAAACAAATAAAATAAAATACTAATTCAAAATTCTACAAAAAGCTCACCTCGACTAGTTTGAACTTTGGTTAAAGCTTTTGACTTCTACTTCCATAAAACTGATTTCTAAGACTTAGAAATAAACTTTAGGACTTGAAAGGACCTGGAAAAACTCTTACTTAAGTTACAACAAGTGCGGAATTTTAATTAGAAAATAATACTAAAGAAGAAGAACTAGTAGACTCACATTGACTAATTTGCACTTATCTTGTTTGCTAGAGCTCCAACTTGAATTTTACTATTTAGAAACTCTTGGATATAGCTAAAGAGAGTTGAGAGAAGCCTAAATAGTGACTACAGTAGTTCAAATCATGGTTGGAGAGAAACGAGATAGAAATGACCAGATTTGATCCAAAATTAATACTTAATGACTAAGAAAAGATATAACTTAAATTCTAAGGGTATTTTTGGTATTTCATACTCTAACTTTCCATGTGTCCAACTTTAAATAAATATTGGCTTACTCATCGCGTTGTTGGTCATTTCTATACACTCAAGTGTAGACTAAAATGGTGAAACCTAGCTTAAAAGATGAAATCTAATCATACTTTGACTAATGATCCTATATGACTAATCTTATTGTAATCTTGTGGAATCTAGCCTTATAACCAATCATTAAACATAAAAATAAGTCAATTAGACTTCAAATAATAATGCAAACACAGTATCAATGGCTAATTATTAGAATGCACAAAAATGACATTACACGATTAAGCTGAATCTAAGCTAGTTTATAGTTTAATGCAATTAAACACAATACAGTACAATGACTGCCACCTCGTATTTACCCGGAGCCAACAAATAAAATAGTATAAATGAGTCCAAAATATTGAATTAAAGCTAGTTGACTCCAAAATACGTGAAAAATGTATTTTACCGAAAAACTACCATTTGACCAAGTTATCATCATACATGATTTTAATGCATGTGCATATAGTATTGCTATTCATGAATATATTCTTTGTTTCTTTCATACACCAAAGCTCTCTCTAAGGGTAGTAAGCTCTTATACTATATGGGAGTATTTCAACAAACATTAGTATAATAATACATATCGAAAATATTTAACAATCAGAATGAGTAATTTATCATAAAATTAATACTAGTTACTTGATATGTCTGTTATGCAATATAAACATGTTTATTATTAGCCTATTATGTATGTGAGAATCTTTAGCTCACAAGTACAAGCAACTCCAACATATATAATGAGAGTTTTTAAACTCCTTAGTGCTCTTTGTAATGAGTTGGAGTTTGTGAAAGCGTATTTTTGGTGGCACAATTCAGAAGGTAAAGCAGGTATTAATTAGATTAGCTAGACAAAGTCGAAGGGTGGTTTGGGGTTCAAATGCCTTAGACTCTTAAACCAAGTGATGGTGGCTAAACAAGGTTGGAGACTGATCTCCAAAACTAACTCGTTTATGGCACAAGTTCCTAAACCCAAATATTTTCTTTCATCATCTATTTTTGAGGCCAGTGTGAGATCCAATTATCACGATCGGAATTTCTAAAGTCACGACTTTTAGTAATTTTAAGTTGAAATAGTGATAAACTGTGATTTTTACAAAATTTCAGAAAATTGAATACTTGAGGTTTAAAAAATTTTACTTCTCACAAATAAGTAAAATTCAAATCAAAGAAATTTCTCAAGAAAATACTCCACTCAAAGTTTAGAGGAATTCTAATTAATTTATTTAGAAACTTTTCATTAATTTTAAATTTTTAAGGAAAACCCATCATTTAAAATTTGGAGGAAAAATCTAATTAATTAATTGAGAAACATTTTTAAATTTATAACATTAAAAAAATATGTGTCAAATTAAAATTTTAGGTCCAATGTCCAAACAATCTACATAAAATCATTTTTGTTTCTAAGCACTACCATGATTTTTCGTGCATGTCACCAAAGATAGTCAATATATATACATTAAAAGTTTTAATTTTACGAGTACATCACAAATATGAGGTTTATTTTACGATTTAACCGTCAGATTGAAAAATATAAATACGAAACTAAGATAGCTCAAAATTAACAAAAATGACAAAATTTAATTCAGGCAATTTCGAAACAATATATATATACCATGATGTTCCTCTCGTCAAGAGGAATCCGAGAAGCCCAATTTTATGGCTTGAAGCCGTCAGAAACAACGCCAGAATTGAAATCTTCCCGCGAGCATTTTCGAATTTTTTCGGCAAAATGGTGGTTCGGTGACTTAGGGGTGGCAACTTTGTGGCAAGGTGACGAGCTGATCTAGACAGTTTATATTGGTCACTGGTGGCCGGAAGAGCTCACGTGGTAGCTCGCATGGTGGATGGGGGTGGCTGTCTACTTTAACCGAGAGAAAAAGTGAGAGATCGGGTGAGGGAGAGAAAGAAAGAAAAAGAAGAAAAACAGGAGTTTTTTTATTAAAAAAAATTGTGAGTCTCACCATTAAAAGAATATTATATTAGAATAAATTGTGTGAGGTTTCACACCCTTCTCTCCTGAAAAGAATTTCGTCCCGAAATTCAAACTTAAGCCAAAAGGATAGGTAAAGTGGCAAGGGTTAACAACTCGTAAGAGAGTGAATCACCAGTTGTAGAATGTAGAAGTATAGAATTAAACACTAGTTAAATCGAGAAGTATGTAATATATGCTGCTCACTTGGGGTTAGGACTCTATAACATACCAAGGCCACACAGAGGTATGTGATAAGGATGTACATAGAATCACAAGATAACTTATCAATAGGTATAAGACCTCGACACAAGAGATTGGAAACGATGACTCTGAATTGGTAATTAATCATAAAAATAGTAACATTAATCAAGATTAGAAGTCGTAAACACAAGACTTATATGATCAGAACAGTGATTGTTAGCCACTAATACAGTATAGTATACTAAATCTCAGGTATATACAATACTATCCCTAGATCAAACTCGATCAATAATACATTGGGACCATTCCATTTGTCTACAGTTAAACTTGGTCCTAAACAATCATTGAGTCCAAAGACTCTAATAATATTCTGTATCAACACAGGATAATACTTAACAAGATCTCGAGTGAAAAACAATTATACTTGTGTTACATTACACACAAGAAAGACGAGTTTAGAGGTCAAAAATGATAACAAAAGTATAATGACACGAGTCATTTATTGTTCCTCATAATGAGTGAGTAATGACTATCTACACAAAATATTTCTAGTCAAGAACAAGACTAGAATTACTATGAATAGAAATATCTAACACAAAAGTACTTAGCCCAACAAATGTCAATAGGACCATTGCAATTCATGTATATAAAATACAAATATCCACATAACACATATAGTATAAAGACTTCTTAAGTCTTTTGTCCAAGATAATATCACAGAGTATTAACTCATACCATAATTAAACCTAGAGACTTTGTATGTCTCTTTGCCTAATATAGGATTATAATAAGAATCCCAAATCATCAATCACCTCTAAAGACTTTCTAAGTCTTTGGTACAAAAGGAAGTCATATAGAAATAACTCAATACCCAATACACAAATAAAACTGTTAACAACACTAAAATGCCCCAGAAAAAGGTTCTAATAGAATAGATTGTCTCTGCAGCGACACTTGTCTCCAATCTAACATCACTTTGATTTAAAAATCGTAAACAATTTTTCAAAAATATTTTTGAAAACATGTGACACAAGACTAGGGGCATATAGGAATACTACACCAGTTCACAATAAAGTCTTACCTTAGCCATAGGTAAACCAAACTTGAACTTCAAGTATCTCTTTTTAAAATACAATAGGAAGAGTTAAATAATTGTCAATATAGACTCATGAATGAACTAATCCATATGCCATCAATTATACCACCATAATGATGCTTGGATCTATCTCAAATCAAGTAATGAGTTACAAACTGAACTCAATATTAACGAACTCAATGATAACTATAATTCACCATAGATTTTAATCAGAGTCTTCAAAAATTCTTAAGAGTTAACACAAGCAAAGTACCACCAGTAGTATTCGCCCATTAATACCAGGAGGGAATGCATTGACAAGATTGATTTTTGTCATCATCAGTCAATCAATTTCGTGTCTAACATACCAATTCCACTTACTAAGCTAAGTAAGTATGACTATAAGAAGTTTTTTTTTCTTGCTTAATATATGGCTTACTAATTAAATTATCAAACTCTTAAAACGTGTTAATTTTTTTTAAATCATAGTCAAACATAACAAATTTTCTTAAAATTTTCAAAATTTTTCCACAATTTTCAAATATGTCTCTCTAAGATATTCAAAAACATATTTTCTTTTTGTTGATAAACCATATTACGTAAATAATTTCTCATAGTTCTTTATTAATGAAAAACTTTAGGCAATATTTAAGTGAGGCTTTCTTTAGGTTTTATAACTTAAAAGTCACTACACTCTATTACTTTTATTAAAAATAATTTCGAAAAATATTTTAACAATAGGAAGAACTTATAAATCATTTTAGAAAATAATAGGGTGTGTCAAGTGAATTTTTTTTAGCCCCACTCAAATTATAAAACACGTTTACAGAAAATAATCTTTTTATATAGTCAACCAACTTATAATATGCATAAACTCCATGAATTCAAAGGTTCAAATAAAATTTTAAAGAAAATAGAACATATTTATATGCATATTTAGAATTATATCAAACATCTAATCAGGACATATCAATCCATAGCCCTTTTCTTATTTGAAAATCCAAGTTTTTATGTATCAATAGTTCAAATTTTAATTTCAAAGAAAATGGCATGTGTCATAATATACCACCTAAGTTTTTCCAAGACTTAGGTATTCAAAACCAGAATATTTTTATTTAAAAACTCAAATGAAATATCATCCCAAACTCCCAATACTAGAAGTTTCCAACATTTGGAAGACCAAATTTAAAACTATTTATACAAGTACCCACATTTTCCAATTGAGGCAAAAATGATGCAAAGTCAATTCTACTTGGTTACTTACCTATTTAACAAGACATTTATAGATCACAAAGGATTCAACAATCCAATGAACACAAAAATCATGTATAGCTCAATAAAGCAAGTCACATATATAGTGAGAGGTTTGGAAGAATAAACATACTTAAATAACAAGACACATATAGCCATTAAGACAAGATTTTACAAAAACTTTCAAATTAAGTTTTCAAAATATTAAATATATCCGTTTATACTAGGTTCCAAATAAATTAGCATAACCAATTTTATTTTGTAAAATTCTTGTAACAATATATTATACATTTGATTTTTAGAAACATATGCAGAAACGCCCAAGAATTTATATGTATACGATATTAAATCACACCAATGGTCCTTTAAAAAAATATATACACTTTTTGCCAAAAGTTACCACATAAACTCTCCATAAACATTTTATGTTTCATTCTAAGTCAATTTATAAATCAATTTACGTAAGTATTCCTTAATTCTCAAAATCAAGTGACAAAGTTGGAGAATATTAGCAAGAACATCTACCCAATTTTAAACTAGAACATTATTTGGAACTTTAAGTTTATAGAAAATGTACTTGATAGAAAAGACTTTTATTTTCAATTCAATACTACTAAATATGCAATTAGATCTTACTAACACTATAATTAGTTTTACGAAAAGTAATTATTCAAATTTTATAGTGCTGGAAATTTTACAAATGTTAGACTCAAAGTAGTACTATTATTTTTTAAAGAATACAATCCTTGAAATATGAATTTCATATACCTAATCGTTATTCAAAATTAAGAGGTATGTGATTCTATTGAAAACAAAGATAATTCATTGATCAAAAGCAAAACTCGATCTCATTTAAAACCAATTAATCATGTCTTAAGCCTTTCTTAACTTCAAAACTAGGAAAAGTACTTGGAACTTTTAGTTCGTAAAAATTACCTTGACATGAAATATTTTCTAACTAACACTATCAAATGTAAATTAGGATTACTTTGGTACTACAACTAAATTTTGTATAAACCGAGATTCAATTATAATAGGGTAATTTAATAAACATATATAGAAAACCATGCTAAAACTAAAACCAGATATCCAGGTCAAAACACATAGAAAATCATAATAAAACAAGCATAATTGCATATCACATAAATCAACACCTCACATGAGCTCTCACCATCTCATCATGACTAGAGCAATTCATACTATATGTATTGAGTGCTCTCTGCCTGACATTTATTTTTAGAAACTTGGGGGACACCTATGTGTCTAATCCTACCGAGCCAGAGGGGCACTGAATGCCTACACCTACCGAGTAGAGATAGTCAGAAAACAAATCCTATGCGGGTTTACGGGCTCTCATCGAAGGTGGGTATATTCTATAATACCGTGATGTCTAAGATGACTCTCATACATGATTATATGAAATGTGTAATATGTGAAGTCTCAACAAACTTTGCAGTGGTTTAACATTCTAGACATGTTCTAATTTTTAAATAGAAATCTATTTTGTACTTAAAAATCCAAAAAACACTATTCCTAAAATTTAACCAAATCCTAAGATTAAAACTAGTACAAAATCATACATAAAATATCTAAAGTAGTCCACAATTTTCACAAGTTCACAGTTCATTAAAATAATTATTTAAATAATTTAATTAAATAAAATTATGAAATTTATTTTTCAGAATAAATTCAAATTTTAATGAAAAATAATAGAAAACAAGGAAATTTAATCCCCTACCTCGAAATAGTAATTATGTTGAGTTAACGACGCTAGAAAAGTCCTCTGTTGATCAATTAGTTGTTCAGACGGTCGTTTCTAGATCCTGGCACATTCTCTTGAAAAAGTGAATTTCTAAACATAGCCTCAAATTGAGAAACAGAGGTCATCATTGAATTTAGAACACCCAAAAATATTGGATTAGATATGAAGCTTGTCGAAAATGAGTTCCGATGTAGACCCGTTCCGTGACACGCAAAACAGTGAAATTCACAAACTATTTTTTTGATTTTCGTGCCAATTTAGAAAATAGTGATATTTTATATCAAAATTCATGTCCCAATCTCACTGAATCCAAATTCGAAGTCAGAACTCAGTTTTAAGGTCCCAAGTATTAAATGAGCTCAAAAATCCAAAAATTATAACAACACCACATTTTGAAAATAATTAGAAAAATGCCATATTTTCATATCGATAGTTAATGACCTTCCAATTACCGTTTCAATACTTTAAAATTATGAGATTTCATGTCTCAATCTTCTTTTTCACATGGTATAATTTTCTCGGACAAAATAACTCAATTCTGAAATAATTAGAAAAATACCACAAAAATTTAATATTATAAAAATGCTATGGTAACCCACTTCTCACCGGAGCCGAGTAAGAGGCCGAGAGTGGTTGAAAATGAAAGCTGACGTCGAGACGAGTTCAACGGTGGTGACGGCAAGTTGATCAGATGTCGGAGGAAGAAACAACAGGCGAAAAACCATTCTGGTGGTAGTGATTTCAGGTGGTCTTTTCTTCGACAAGGAGCAGCGATTCACAGTGGCAATATCTGGCGCTAGTTCATCGGTAGCTTCCGGTCAGGGCGGGCAGAAGCGTCAAGCACGGCGGTGGCTGTTGGCGCGGCGGTGAACGGTAACAGAGAGTGTGGCTTTAGGGGCCTTCGTGAAGAAGAAGATTTAAGGTGGGGGTTTTATGCAATGTTTAGAAACTATTGATAGTAGGACACGTGTCACTACCTGACTGGACCCAAAAAAAAGTTTATGAAATTCTACTTTGGCCACAAATTTTAAAAAGATTTTTTCACTTTAGTCTCTCCTTAATTATATTTTTGTTTATGGTTGGTAATTTCTTTTTCACTTTGGCTCGAGTGCACTTAGACTTTATTTTGTCTAGGTTCAACACTAATGATTTAATTTGAAATATTTTCAAATTTTTATTTAATTAATCTAAAAATATAAAATTACCAAAATGCCCTTGTATCCTATCAGATTAGTTACCAAAATTTAAATTTCAAAAATTAGATAAGGTAACAAATTCAAATTTCCTAAATTATCTCTAATTCAAAATTCAAATAAGGAAATTTAAAATAAAAAATTATCTAAAATAGATAATCTGACGTCAACGGCATCGAGATGCCGATCGGAACATCGCTGCATAGTTTGGAATAAGCTAAAGGTCCGAACGGGATACAATAACGAGGACGATCCTCGGGATGTCATACGGCCACGCTCGAGACTATCCCGAGCGCCGATGAGCTCGCATAACGTTACATAGCCTAGCTTAGGATAAATACCAAGCGACAACAAGCTCGCGTAGATTTCGACGACAAGCATACGAGACGGCATGCATGCAGCTACAGTGGCGCGGCTATGGGTATGAGACATCGTTGCATGCGGACGTGTAGTCATACCCATGTACGACATAAAGAACGGATCCTCAGGGATGTCGCGTGGTCATGTACGGAACTAATTCCACACACCAATTGATCACACATGACATTGGCATATCTACGGGCATAGGATGAAGCGACCACAAGAGCGGAATGAAGCCTGCGTGGCCACGGGAGTGGGGTGCCACCCATGCGGCTAGCGCACGGGGTGCCACCCGTGCGGCCACGGAAGTGGGAAATGCTCGCACGGCTAGCGGACGGGGTGCCACCCGTACGACCAGCATGTGGGGTTGCTTCTGCGTGGCCAATGCGTGGGGTTGCCACCCGCGCAGCCGTCGTGCGGGTCTCCCCACTGCAGCAACATGGGCGGCACGCACGACTCTCAGCGTGCGCTGCCTCGTAGTGTTTTCAAATCTGAAAAATCCCTAACTTAATTGTCAAACAGTTTTTCTTAAAAAACTATGACACAATTAAAGATCAAATGACTTTCTATGTACAGTTTTATCAAGAACATAAAACATAAACACATAGAAAATCAAGAACATGCTAGAATCATAATAAAAAACAAATCACATGATCATAAACTCATAGTAATATCTAATGGATTATCATTTAAACTCATTAAATCAATCAATCATCATACATAATAGAGCATACTCATAAATAAGAACAAGACCAAGCATAATCATAGAGATCACCATGGAAATCAAATATCATCAAACTTTAAGAGAATAAACATGAACAAGATATACTAGATCATCAAAAACCATTACTCCTGATACCAATTGTTGGAAATTCCGAAAAATAAATTTCAAAAAATGATTTTACCGAAAAGGATTTTCACAGTTTTGTAAAAAAATCAAGAACGTAGCGGAATAGATATTTTAAAATTTTCTTGAAATTTTACAAAATAAAAATATAGGATCATTGATCTAACATAAATCAATTCATGGATCTTGGTTTAGATAAAACCTTGAAGCACTTCATAACTATTGAGTCTTCCCTTCTATTCTCTAGAGCTGGTTGAATGATCCAGTATGTGGACACCTTCTTGATTCCCAATGAGAGATGAACGAATGATCCAGAAGATGATTTTCCTTCTCCTTGAGTGCACATCTACGACCATGGGTATCTCTCCCTTAGCGGCTATAAACGAACATAGGACTTCTCCTGCTGCGGCTTGTCTCTCCCACTCTCTCTTTTTCTCTCTATCACACGAAAATGCATAGTTACTATGCATGAGTGGCGTGTACAACCCTTAGAGTGACTTAGGAGAACTTTTCTCTTAAGTATTTAAAGAGATGTAAACCCTAATGGGCTTATTGGGCTC
>JXTB01000058.1:488796-546082 GCA_002914805.1 Parasponia andersonii
TCACTTTCTTATGAATAGATTTATTATGTTCAATCTCATCATTATTAGTATTATACAATGAGAATAATTTAGGTCAATAAAAATGTCATTTAGCGTAATTAAGAATATTATTCTTTCATATAGAAACTTTGTCGTTGATACAAATAGGATAATATTGTTTCATCAAGTATGAAACAAAAATCAAAATTTTCTTAAATGCTTGACAATTTTTAATGTCCTAATTTATAAATTCATCAAACATGAATTTAAATATTTCTCATTTTATGTATAGATACTAAAGCCATTGAAGTCCTTACTCTTAGTGAACTTGCCTTCACTAAACCCATTAGTTTCTATAGAACCCTTTGCAACAGGCATGCAAACATGGTTAATGATTCTTGAATCCTATCCAAGATTCATTAAGTCATCCAATAAAATAAGATAATGAATAATAAATCATTATTACCTTCCAATCAAGTATTGTATAGGTATCTCGAACAATTTTCTTTCAATATCCTTTAATGCTATATAAGAAACATTTTCTTTTTAGCTAAGGATTAGAAAATTCACCTTTAGCTACTATAGCTTGGTGAAGATATTCATTAGAAATCTCATTGAGGTTTAGCATAATATTATAGTAGTTTGAATTCCTTGAATTTTATGCTGTAACATATTGGACATCGTATGTCAACATATATCAATGAATTTTCTAAGAATTCTCCCACCACATATATGCTTTATTTTTCTTCACTAGTCTCACCAGTGAATGTGGACGAACATATAAGATTAAAAACTTAATAACTTATCAGCCATAAGTACTAAATCTAAGTTACATTAATCTAGACAATATAGTCTAACCATACAAGTTATGTGAGTGTGAGTACAGTGGGTAAAGGAATTAAGGACATATCTATTTGAATGAAAATAAATTAATCCATATAATAGCAAACATCATGCAAGAATTATTTTGAATAATTAACATAATGTAAAATAAAATCTATAATATATAAGTGAAGTATCCCTAGGACTATCACTAATATTCATGATAATTCAACTTTCCATTAATTACAAGCCCCCTACGAGAAGTCATGCAATCAACAAGTCAAACTGAAATAATTTCATTTAGAAAATAAGACAAATATCTCATATCCCATATTTCTAACTACTATTTAATTTAGTCATCTACTCTACTAACAAGAACTCATACGAGAGGACATCAATATTTCGAGTTGAGTGTGTAACCATTATTTCAGTAATTAAGCTTTCTATATAAGACCGTCTCCTATGGGTGATCGGCCTCATATAGTTCACCTAATATCTTATCCTAAGAAATTCATTTCCAGTACTACCTGGGCGAAAACCCTCCTACGGGAGCTCAGCAAGATTCTGAGGCGAGTTTCATCCTAGTACATGATGAACCAACAATAGAGACCGCAGGTATCTAATACTTTCTCCCACTCAATATTTTATAATTAGGGATTTAATGATTTTACCAAGTTATCTAACTTACTTAGTAACCTAAAATCAGTTATGTAAGCATGTTCATATTTTGCATGTAAGTAGCTCTACTATCCCATATGATATGTTACTAAGATCATATAATTAAATACTCTATATAGAATATGCATGCAATATTATTCATATAATAATAAAATATTAGCAGAATTTAATAAAATAGAAAAATTAATAATTATCAATCATTCTAGCATTTATTACTATTTAATAATTGAACAATCTTTTCACAAAAGATATTATTAAATAATAACTGTGAGAGATGATATTCAAGTTTAAATAATTAAGATTTTCACAAAATCTAATTTATTTAATTAAAAGATTTAATCCAAATTAAATCTCCTTGAATATTTCAAAATTCAAATTCAACTTTTGAATTACAAATTTAATTATCTAATAATTAAAATATCTCTCACTTATTGGATTTTTCAAATTTGAAATTATCTCATGATTTTTAAATCATTATTTTAATCTCATTAAAATAAAATATAAACTTTTTATTTATATTTAAATTAGATAATGTAGATATTATTAATTAAAATCTTCACAAGATTTAAATTAGATATGTACATGATTTAATCAAATTAAATCATTACAAATGTCTATTAATTTGAATTTAACTTTTAAATTTCAAAACTCAAATTAAATATCACATAATTAATATTGATTATCTAAAAGATTTAATCACATTAATATGTTAGATTATTTCTAGATTTAAATTCAACATTTAGATTTCAAATCTTTAAATTAATTATTAGGTAACTGATATAGATAATCTTTTGAAAATTTAATCTTATTAAATTTTTTAGATTATCTCTTGATTAAAATTCAACATTTGAATTTCAAATCATAAATTAATTTTGAAATAATTAATATAATAATATTATCCAATCACATAAATTTAAATTTAGATTTATCTCATAATATCTAATCGTTTATTTTAATCTTATTAAAATAAATAGAAAGTTTAAAATCTTGCCAAATCTTAAATTATCTCATAATTTCTAATTATCCATTTTAATCTCATTAAAATTAACTACAAATTTTAAATTCAAAATCAAACAAATTTAGATAAGTAAGATATTCTTTCCAATTTTAATTTGAAATCTCCATAAGTTTCAAATTTAAATTACTAAAGATTTAACAATTTAAATCTTCGAGAATATCTCTAGATTTGAATTCAAATCAAATTCAAATTCAAGCAAATAATTAATTATCTCATAAATAGTTTAGAAAATATCTAACCAACTATTTTGAATTTTAAATTTTAAAATTTATCACATAATATTTAATTAAAAATTATATCTAATTAAAATTTTAAATTGATTTCGAATTAACTCTTAATTTCGAAATTTTATATTTTAATCGAATTAAAATATGTTTAAGATATAGATCTTATCTATATCTATTTAATTTAAAATTTTAATTTTGGTAGTTAAATAATTTCCTATTTATTTAAATTGATTTTCTTAAATAGAAGGATCTCATCCATATTTAAATTTAAAATCAAATCTATTTAAATATATAATCCGATCCATATTTAAATAGTCATTTATAAATTTCCTTAAATCAAGCGATCTTATCCTTGATTTGAATTTATTTAAATTGAAGATCTTATCCTTAATTTAAATCCTTCCATAAATTAAGGATCTCATCCTTAATTTAAATTCAAATATTTAAATTTCAAAATTAGAGAATATAGGATTTTCTGATAGAATCTTATCCTATCAGATTAGTTACCAAAATTTAAATTTCAAAAATTAGATAAGGTAACGAATTCAAATTTCCTAAATTATCTCTAATTCAAAATTCAAATAAGGAAATTATCT
The DNA here is from genome assembly GCA_002914805.1 of Parasponia andersonii. Classification (NCBI taxonomy): domain Eukaryota; kingdom Viridiplantae; phylum Streptophyta; class Magnoliopsida; order Rosales; family Cannabaceae; genus Trema; species Trema andersonii. Next base: position 492,117 of record JXTB01000058.1, read on the forward strand.
AAAATAGATAATCTGACGTCAACGGCATCGGGATGCCGATCAGAATGCCGCCACATAGTTCGGAACAAGCTAAAGGTCAGAACGGGAAACCGTAATGAGGATGATCCTAGGGATGTCATATGGCCACGCTCAGGACTATCTCGAGCACCGATGGGCTCGCATAACGCTACGCGGCCACCAAGTGACAACGGGATCACGTAGATTTCAACGACAAGCGTACGAGACGACATGCATGCAGCTACGGAGACGGGGCAAAGTGGCGCGGCTATGTGTACGAGACATCGTTGTATGCGGACGTGTAATTATACCCACGTGCGGCATAAAGAACGGATCCTCAGAGATGTTGCGTGCTCACGTACAGAACCAATTCAACATGCCAATAGGTCACACACGACATTGGCATAGCTACGGGCACGGGACAAAGCGACCACAGGAGCGGAATGAAGCCTGCGCGTCCACAGGAGCAGGCCGACACCCATGTGGCTAGCGCACGGGGTGCCACTTGCACATCCACGAGAGCTGGGTGACACCCGTGCGGCTAGCGCACGGGGTGCCACCCGCGCAGCCACGGGAATGGGCCAACACCTGTATGGCTAGCGCACAGGATGCCACCCACGCGGCCACGAGAGCAGGCCGACACCCATGCAACTAGCGCACGGGGTGCCAACCATGCGGCCACAAGAGTGGGCAATGCTTGCATGGCTAGCGCACGGGGTGCCACCCGATGAATGCCGTACTAGTAAGATGAAATTAGCGTATTGCTCCTCTAGTAAATATTTACTTTTGAGTTGCCATTTTTCATCTAATGGATAATAATTGACTACAGTGTTTATACCTACCCATACAAACACATTCAAATTCACAAAGTGAATACCTAGCGCCTGGTTTTTATTATCCAAGTGCTTGAAAAAACTCAAAGTGACATTATATGCGTGGTGTCCAAATCATGAAAGGCGTTCTTGTCAAATTCATAATTCTTATCTTCCAAGATACCGGAGTTCGAGCCATATAATCGGAATTAGTCCTTTAGTAAGTCAATAAGATAAAACTCATGAAAGCAAATCTGACAATCACTAGGATTAAGATAATCTTGCAATAGTGCTAGATTAGCGAAAGATAGAATATTGAGTTACGATACTTAACCTCAAATTCCATTTTCACTTGGTCCAGTTCAATGCACTTATAACTTTCTTATAACGTACTAGTGTTTTTATCCGAAGTCAGACATTTCGATGATTGGAGAATTCATCAATCCTATTCAAATAGACAACACTATATTCTATGAAAAAATAAAGTATTCTATCTTTATTTGCATAATGTGAACTTTTAATTTAGACATAATGAAATAAATAATTTAGTCTCCCACATGTGAACACTTCACACGAGCAATTATTTATTACTCATTATTAGTCATGGAAACTTTTAGACGTTTGCATAATAGAAAACATAAACATCACATGTATATTATTGGGACACAATATAGAATTTATTAATAACAAATAGATAACACTTAAATCCAATAAATATTATTTAAAATACCAAACAAAGAAACTGCTTTCTAGGGCATATTCCCAACAATATCTTCTCATAATGGCACTTCCACAAGTTGAATAACATGCGATGGGTCAGGCATATACTTCTTGAGTATAGAGACATGAAAAATATTATGCACTCGGCCCAATTATGGTGACAAATCCAAGCGATATGCTACGGGACCAATTCTAGCAGTAATCTTAAATGGTCCAATATATGTTGGAGCCAATTTGCTTTTAAGACCAAATCTAGTGATCTCACGCCTTGATGTCTCTTTCAAGAATACTTGATCACCAACTTTGAACTCTACTTCACATCTTTTTAGGTCCAAATAGCTATTCTGATGACTCTGCATAATTTTAAGTATTTCCCAAATTTTGTTAATTTTCTCAGTAGTCTCTTGTATTAATTCTAGCCCAAGAGTAACACGCTCCTCTGCATCAATCCAACACAAGAGTGATCTACATGGTCTCCCATATAATATCTCGTATGGAGCCATGCTAAGACTAGTTTGGTAACTATTATTGTAAGTAAACTCCACCAGTGACAGGTGATCATCCCAGCTTCCACTAAAATCCAATATACAAGGGCGAAACATGTCTTCTAGAGTCTGAATAGTCCTTTTAGATTGGCCATCTATCTTAGGATGGTGAGCAGTACTGAGATCTAGTTCTATCCCCAAATTTCTTTGCAAAGCTCTCTAGAACTTGGATATAAATCTTGGGTCTCTGTTAGATACTATGATTGATGGCACTCCATGCAATCGAAAAATATTTTCAATGTAGAGACGACTAAGCTTGTTGAGTGAAAAATTAGACCTGATTGATATGAAATGAGTAGTTTTCCTCATATGATTAATGATCACCCAAACTGCATCGTTCTTTCTTTGTGTCGTTAGCTAACCCATCACAAAATCCATTGTGATCTTATCCCATTTCCACTCTAGTATGGGTAAAGGCTATAGCATTTCAGCTGGTCTCTGGTGTTCAATTTTGATTTGCTGACATGTCATGCACTTAGCCACAAAAGTAGCTACGTCACGTTTCATACCTTTCTACCAATACTATCTCTTCAAATCATGATACATCTTTGTGCTACTAGGATGTACTACAATTTAGACTTATAAGCTTCAGTGAAAATGATCTCTCTAAAATGAGGATCATTAGCGACTATTAGCTTTCCTCTGAAAAGCTTAAATCCTTCTCTATTTGTGCTCCAACCTTCCAATTGTTCACTCTTTCCGAGTTGATTCCAGATCATTTTCAACATTTGGTCTTGCCATTGACTTTGTTGTATAGTCTGGAGCAGTGCAGGTGTGACAACAATATTACTGAGATAAGCAGTGTTGCCAGACTTAAAGTACTGCAAGTTATAATCACCAATTGCTACTAAGTTCTTCCAATATTAAAAAATAAGTACAACCAATATACCATGAGGTTTTCCACTCAAAGCATCAGCTACTATATTGGCCTTGCCAGGATGGTACTATAGTTCGAAGTTATAGTCTTCCATGTATTCAACCCATCTTCATTGCCTTAAATTCAGATCCCGTTAGGTGAAAAGGTATTTCAAACTCTTATGATCAGAGAATATTTCAAATTTCACACCATACAGATAACACCTCCAAATTTTGAGTACGAAAATTACTGCTGTAAGTTCCAGGTCATGGGTAGGATAGTTTCTCTCATGTGGCTTCAACTAATAAGAAGCATACGCTACAACTCGACCATTTTACATCAGAGCATACCCTAATCCCATTTTCAAAGCATCGGTATACACCACATAAGGTTCACTACTCTCAGGTACAGTAAGAACAGGTGCAGTTGTCAAACTATACTTCAGTTTCCTGAAAGCTTCTTCACAATCACTATCCCGAACAAACTTGATATCTTTCTTGGTCAACCTTGTTAATGGTAATGTAACCCTTGAGAAATTCTGAACAAAACAACAGTAATAGCCTACCAAACTGAGGAACTTCGTATCCCACTTTAGAACAGATTTTACTTTAGTATGATTGACTGAAATACCTTCTTAAGAGACAACATGCCCCAAAAATTTAACTTCAGACATCCAAAAGTCACATTTTGATCGCTTGGTATATAACTGTTGACTTCTCAAAACTTCGAGCATAATCCTCAAATGTTCGACATAATCTTCCTAGGTCTTGGAATACACCAGGATATCATCAATAAAAACAACCACAAAACGATCCAAGTATGACCTAAAAATCTGGTTCATGAGGTCCATAAAAGCTGCAGGTGCATTCGTCAAACCAAAAGGCATTACCAGAAACTCAAAGTGACTATAACGAGTTCTGAATACTGTTTTTAGAATATTCTCCTCTCTTATCTTCAACTGGTGATAACTTGACCTCAATTTAATCTTGAAGAAGAATCTTGAACCACCAAGTTAATCAAACAGTTCGTCAATCCTTGACAAATGATACTTGTTCTTTATTGTCAATTAGTTTAACTTTCTCTAGTCCACACAAAGCCTTAAAGTACTGTCAGGTCTCTTGGCGAACAAAACAGGAGTACCTCAATGGGAAGTACTATTGTGAATAAAACCTTTGGATATCAAATCATCTAACTATTCTCTCAATTCTTTCATCTCTGCAGAAGCCATGCGATAAGCTGGAATAGAAACTAGCAGAGCTCCAGGAACAAGGTCAATGCAGAACTCGATCTCCCTATCTGGTATTAGCTCTGATAAATCCTCTGGAAATACCTCTGGATATTTGCTCACCACTGATATCTATAGGTTTTGATCATCAATTCTCATCTCGCCAGTAATGGTAAATAAGTTCCCATAATATTCAAGTTTCTTCCTACCACCCAAACATACTTTCAGAATAGAACTTGGTTTCAATGAATTCATTTGAGCTTGACATATTATGGGTTATCCATCATACAGAAAAAGAGTCACTCGTTTATCATAACAATCAACCATAGCTCGATACTTGGATAACCAATCCATACCGAGTATTACATCATATTGTTTCATTGGTAACAAAATTAAATCAGCAAATAATTCTTTACCATCAATAACCACACAATAAAATTTACACATACTAGACACATAAGCTACTCCACCCACAGGTGTTCCCAAAGTCAAGACGTAATCCAATTCAAAAAATTCTAACCCTAAAAGTTGAACAAACAATAAGGATATAAATGAATGAGATACACCAGTGTCAAATAAAACACGTGCCCAAGAGTGTGACATAAGAACCATATCGTCAATAACTCTTCAGCCATTATGTTCATTTGTACCATCGGTTCCAGGAATTGCATAACCTTAGCTAGTAACCTTTCCTTTTCCCTTATTGTCTCTTCCTTGTCCAGGACAACTGCTACTAGATCCTAAGCCACTACTATCATATTCATGCCCTCCTTGACTCCCTGAAGCCTGAGGAGTCTGAAAATTCTGAATATTACCCTGGGGGCAGTACTGGTGCTAGTAAGGTGGTGGAGATGAAAAAGGTTGGGAAACATCTTAAGATAGCTGAGACCTGGCTTGAGTATTTTGGTGAGGTGCTGAACCAGAATAGCTTCCAAGTGGTCCTCCCAGAGAAAGAGGGGATTTTTGCAAATGTTTTGGGCATTCATTCCTCTTATGGCCCTACTGACCATAGTGGTAACACGTATAGGGGCTGAACCTCCTTTTACCTGATGATCCATTACTAGTATCGCTTTCACTGTTTGATGAACATTGGGAAAACCATTATCCTTTATTCCTCTTGTTCACTTTTCTATCATTACTTTTATTCTTCCTTGCACCCTGTTCATTTTCTACGACTTCAGCTTGTTGGACATCTAACATTACTTTAGAGAGAGTGGCAAACGAGTGAATAGCAATACGGTTGTAGATGTTTTGATTTAAACCATTCTTGAACTTCGCAATTCGGTAAGTGTCACTCATCGCTGGACTAAGGGCAAGGCCTACCAATTCTATGAACTCCATCACATATTGGTTCACTGTTCTTTTCCCCTGAGTCAATCTCTCAAAACAACTATCCACTTCAGCTTATTGATCATCATTTGCATTATATGCTTTGAAGAGTCTTTCAAATTCTTCCCACGTTATGCCTTCCCCATCAAGCGAGATATAGCAAATATAGCCCAAAACTCTCTAGGAGTACTAAGGTCCGAAAGTGTTATGTCATCTCACACAACCACGCGTTGGCAATTAGTAGGTATGGTGTTCCATAATACTGTCTAGGCTGAAGGTGCATAAATTTCTGAAGATGATCAGCTTGATCGGGTTGATGCTCTTGCTATGGATGAGGTTAAGGCTCATAGTTAGGACCTTGCATCCTAAGGAAAGCATGACACAATGCTTCAAAAAACTAGTTGAAGTCTTGTGGAACTGTAGGAGACTCGACACCAGGTTGGCTCCTCGGAACTCTCCTAGGAGGCATTTTGAAAGTCTGAATTGATATACCAAAATATTAGTGACGTAATGATGCATATTGTTAGAAAAATAGTTTTAATCAAGTTTAATGGTGCTATGTCTGGAGTATTTAAATCTCTGGCTTCCGTACCATAATTTTTGTCACGACCCAAACCCTGGAATAGTAGCAAAAGAAGAATTTTGCTAAAATTAGAAATTTCTTAATTTATAAAGAAAAGGTTTTAAGAGTTTTAAATTTTTAAAACGACACATAGATAAAACATTTGAAATTCCAACCAATGAGCCTATCCCATAGTTCATAGTCACCAATAAACATGGACTGAAAAATTTAGAAGAACCAAATTCAAATAATTAATTAAGCATCACTATTCATACCCTAATATCAAACTAGTACGGCAAATATATATATTTTACAGACATATTCAAGTAGCATAATCTATTTATTTAACAAGACTTAAACACAAGTCTTAAATTTGCACCCCTTGCATTACTAAGTCACGAACTACAAATAAAAGATAACTCCTTAATCCATTTGTTAGTCGTTAATATCACACTAGACACCACCTATGGAGAAAGTAAGGGAGTGAGCATAAAATGCTCAGTAGGTTACCCAATTTTCCTTTTTGGGAAAATTTTTTTATAATTCTCAAAACACCTACATGATTAGTAATACTAGAAAGTATTTTTATAAATATTAAGCTTTCAAAACATATATAGAAAGCTATGCTCAAACCAAAATCAGATGTGCAGGTCACAACACATAGAAAATCATAATAAAATAACTATAACTACACATCACATAAATCAACACCTCACAAGAGCTCTCACCATCTTATCATGACTAGAGCAACTCATACTACATGTATTGAGTGCTCCCTGCCTGACATCTGTCTCAGGAAATCAAAGAGATACCCGTGTGTCTAATCCAACTGAGCCAGAGAGGCACTGAATGCCTACACCTACCGAGTGGAGTTAGTCAGAAAACAAACCCCGCATGAGTTTATGGGCTCTCACCGAAAGTGAATATACTAGTCCGCCTACTACAATACCGTGGTGTCTAAGATGACTCTCATGCATGATCATATGAAATGTGCAATATGTGGAGTCTCAACAAACTATGCAGTGGTTTAACATTCTCGACATGCTCTGATTTTTAAATAGAAATTCATTTTGTACTTAAAAATCCAAAAACATTGTCCCTAAGATTTAACCGAATCCCAAGATTAAAACTACTACAAAATTATACAAAAAAAAAACCAGAGCAGTCCATAATGTTTCACAGGTTCACAGCTCATTAAAATAATTATTTAAATAATTTAATTTAACAAAATCACGAAATTTCATTTTTTAGAATAAATTCAAATTTTAATGAAAAATAATAGAAAACAAGGAAATTGAATCCCCTACCTTAAAATAGTAATTATGCTGAGTTGACGACGCTAGAAAAGTCCTCTGTTGATCAGCTAATTATTCAGACGGTCGTTTCCAGATCCCGACACGTTCTCTTGAAAAAGTGAATTTCCAAACAGAGCCTCAAATTGAGAAATAGAAGTCACCACTGAATACAGAATACCCAAAAACATTGGGTTAGATATAGAGCTTGTCGAAAATGAGTTCTAATGCAGACCTAGCCCGTGGCACGCAAACCGGTGAAATTCACAAGCTATTTTCTCGATTTTCGTGTCACTTTAGAAAATAGTGATATTTTATATCAAAATTCATGTCTCAACCTCAGTGAATCCAAATTCGAAGTCAGAACTCATTTTCAAGGTCCCGAGCATTAAATGGGCTCAAAAATCTGAAAATTATAAGAACACCACATTTTGAAAATAATTAGAAAAATGCCACTTTTTCATATTGATAATTAACGACCTTCATGTTACCGTTTCAACGCTTCAAAATTAAGAGATTTCATGTCTCAATCTCCTCTTTCAAATGGTATAATTTTCTCGGACAAAATAACTCAATTCCGAAATAATGAGAAAAATACCACAAAAATTTTATACTATAAAAATGCCACAATAACCAACTTCTCATCGGAGCCGAGTTAGAGGCTGAGAGTGGTCGAAAATGAAAGTTGACATCGAGACGAGTTCAACGGTGGTGATGACGAGTTGATCGGGCATCGGAGGAAGAAACGGCGGGCGAAAAACCATTCCGGTGGTAGTGAGTTCGGGCAGCCTTTTTTCCAGCGAGGAGCGGTGGTTCACGGCCGCAATATCCGACGCTGGTTCGTCAGCAGATTCTGGTCAAGGCAGGCACAAGCATCAGGTATGAGAGTGGAAGGTGGCGCGATGGTGAACAGTAACGAATAGTATGGCTTTAGGGACTTTCGTGAAGAAGAAAACAAATGTAGGGGTTTTATGCAATTTTTATAAACTATTAGTAGTGAGACATGTGTCATTGCCTGATTGGACCAAAACAAAAGTTTCTAAAATTCCACTTTGGCCACAAATTTTAAAAAGATTCTTTCATTTTAGTTCCTCCTTAATTATATTTTGGTCCCGAGTTAGTAATTTTTTTTTCACTTTTGCCCCAAAGACACTTAGACTTTATTTTGTCTAGGTTCAATACCATTGATCTAATTTGAAATATTTTCAAATTTTTATTTAATTAATCTGAAAATATAAAATTATCAAAATGCCCTTGAATTAAAATTATTTAATTACCCTTATAAAATTTAAGATTTTTCAAGAATTCTACTCTAGGGAGGTGAACAAAAGATTCATAATGAAATGGAGTAAAGACAACATCTTTAGTCAATTTCTAAGTGATGTATGATGTATTTATCAAATACTTTTTCAAAACCGAATTTAAACACTAAAATACCACTGGCAAGATCTCAAATAGATTTGAAGACTAAAACTCTGATACCAAAACTGTTACGACCTGAATTTACAAGGCTACAACTTTTAGTAATTTGAAGTTGAAATAGTGAAAAAAGTGATTTTTACAAAATTTTAGAAAATTGAGTACTTGAGGTTTAAAAAATTTTACTCCTCACAAATAAGTAAAATTCAAATTAAGAAAATCTTTCATTAATATTGATTTTAAGAAACTACTCTACTCAAAGTTTAAAAGAATACTTAATTAATTTATTTAGAAACTTTTCATTAGTTTTAATTTTTCAAGGAAACCCATCATTTAAAGTTTGGAGGAAAATTCTAATTAATTAATTTAGAAACATTTATAAATTCATAACATTAAAAAAAAAATATGAGTCAAATTAAACTTTAGGTCCAATATCCAAATAATCTACATAAAATTATTTGTGCTTTTAAGTATTGAATTTTATAGCAAAATAATTCTCATACATCCACTTAGTAAATATACTACTAATAACTAAATAAATTTGACTTAGAAAATAAAAGATGATACAGAATATGAACCAACCAATGAAGAGGATTTGAAACTATAAGCATATGCCAAACATGCTTGCCAAACTACCAAAAGGATTATCATAAATTAGATCAAAACTTGAAAGGGGAGAAAGTAGGGATGAGCACATGAATGCTCAGTAGAAACTCAATCACCTTTTTGAGTAGATACAATTTCATCAAACTTGTATGATTAATACATTTTTCCAAAATCCATTTATAAACCAAATTTATAAAATAATTGTTATCCAGAATAATCACATATTCAAAACTAAAGTCAGAAATCGTAAGATTGTATATATCATAAATCAACCTATCTTATGAGCTTACACTCTCTCATCACAAATTAGAGTAACTCGTACTACGTGTACTAAGTACTCTCTGTCTAATATCTATCTCAGAAAAACTGGAGGAACACCTATGTGTCTAAGTCTACCGAATTAGAGGGGCAACTGAATGCTTATACCTACTGAGTGGGAGTAATCAATAAAACTCCGCGTAGGTTTATGAGCTCTCACCAAAGGCAGGTGTACTAGTCAACCTACTACAATACCATGATACCTAAGATGTATTTAGTGTGTGATCATATGATACACACGACATGTAACAAGATATATATAATAACCATGCAGAACATAACCAAACAATGTTTTAAAACTCTGCTTGAATTATTCTAGAATTTACTGTACCTTAGGTAGGAAATCCACTAAATCACCTCAAGTTCACGATTTTATAAATATGTATAGAAGTCACACGATCCAATTCCAGAATAATCCAAGATTTTTCTACGGTTTATTAAAATATTGTTTAATTCATAGTTTTTCACAAAATAGTCATGATGCAAATTTTAAATTAAATCATATATAAAATCAAGTAATTGAACCCCTACCTCACTTTAGTATCCAAATAATACTATGAGACTATGGAGAAAGTTTGGCATCGTTTGGAAGGTTGGGCCTCTTTTTCGAACGTTTGATCAATAAGTTTGAAAGCTCGATCTTTAATCAGAGCCTCAGATAGTGAAACTGATTTCATTACTGAATTGAGGGCACCCAAAAATACTAGGTTAGATATATAGTTTGACCGATTTGGGCTCGGGCCGAACCCGGGCTCACGACACACAAAACGAGACAAATCTAAGCCATTAGATTTAAATTTTCGTGGCCGTCATCAAATATAGTCAATATATATCAAAAGTTTTTTTTCACGAGCATATCACAAATATGAAGTTTATTTTATGATCTAACAGTCAGATTGAAAAATATAAATATGAAACTAAAATAGCTTAAAATTGACAAAATGACAAAATTTAATCTGAGCAATTTTGGGTCAAGATATATATAGCATGATGTTCCTTTCATCGAAAGGAATCCGAGAAGCCTAAGTTTGTGGCTATTTTAGTTTTTCCTTGGCACGTTGCTCTTTTTATCGAAGGTGGCAAGTGGAATTTACCTCTTCTTACGTAGGTATTCCATCCTATTGATGTGGAGAGTATCTGTAAAATTCCATTAAAACTAGTGTTTGAGGAGGACACTTTGATTTGATACTATTACCGCTCAGAGAATTACACTGTAAGTTTTGGCTATAATCTTGCTTTTCGCTATTAGATGAGTGTTCTACCTCTTGTACGGGAGTGGACTTTGTTTGGTGGTGGAAACTCTGGAAGTTAAAATTCCGAGTAAGGTAAAGATTGCCTTATTAGATGCCCTTCCTACCCGTGACCAGCTTGTTAAGAGACAAATTCGGTGTTCTCTCTCTTGTCCGCGGTGCAAGGTAAGCATGGAGACTATTTTCCACGAACTTTGGGATTGTGAGACGGTTGGAGAGGTTTAGTCTAAAAGCAATATCGGCTCTTCTATTTCTCACTATAATGGATTCTCTTTTGAGGGCTTATGTGTCTACGCTGTTACGACCCTCACTTTAGAGAATTTAGAGCTCTTTTGTTGTGTAGTGTGGTGCTTATGGTGAAGCAGGAATCTGTTGGTTTTTGAAGGAAAACGTCGTACTGCTCAGGAGCTTCTTGAAATCAAAGGTCGTTTTTTATGCAGGCTATTGTGGCTCCTTGGCTACGAGTTCTCTATCCGCTCTCTTCCTTGTCCTTGGCAGAGGACAAACGCTGCATTCCCCTAGCCAGTGCGTGATTATTTTTCTGTCTCGGGAGTCAGATTGTTGAGTTAATTGGTTTTTTATTAGTAGATGGCGATATATGTTTGGTTTTGTTAACTAAACTCACACATCTGCTGTCTTATTATCAGGTTTTGCTGAGTTTCTTTTTGGATAGGGATTTTTTTTCTGTCTATTTGCTTTGTATTATAATAATCTTTTGAGGAATCTCTTGAAAGAAAAATTGAAGAATGAATTTAGAAAAATAATGTGCTTCCCAAATTTTATTTAAAATAGCAATAATATAATAATTTTTAAAATCTACTAATCCAAAATAATAATTTACTAAATCTCTTCTTTTTTTCTATTTTTTCTTTAACCATTTTTAAAAGCTAAAAGTACAATTCATAAACAATACCAAACGGTTCCATAATTTATCTACTGGAACAGTGACTTGTGACGAGGCTAGGGACCACCTCGGCCTCTTTCACCTCAGTACAAATAGAACATTAGGAGCTTCACTCATTTTTTACTCGTCTCTTTTATATTCTTTGCCTAGTTTTTTAATGACTTAAAGATTGGAGGGTCTTGCACATGACAATCACGACCATGGGATTCCGAGATAAGACCAAGGCTCTCTAAAAGCATCACTTCTAAATATATCTACTGTTACGGTACGTGTATGGATACGTCGTGATAGCTAATTAATTATTACGGTGCTTAATAAACGTCATGATAAATGGAAGCAATACCACGGTGCCTAAAAAACGCCGTGTTATCCTCCCATCTTTAACGGCGTCAATAAAGAGTGCCGTTGTATTTAACTTTCACAGCACCCATATGGCGTTGAGCTAGGGGCTCATCAAAATGAGCCTAGCAGACAACTCGCTCCCCTTTCCTCTTCACTTCCAGCCGCGGCCAAGCAGTCTCCCTCTTCTACCAATTTCACCATTTTTTCTGACAAACAAGGTATATTCAAGCTTTTAAACTCGTTTTTGTCACTAAAATAAAATTACCCATTGTCTTAACCATGATTTTGACCAATTATTTTGTAGAAATTTCATATTTTAGGTTATATTTGAAAGAGTTTATATTTGGAACCCTAATTTATCAAATGTAAATATCTTGAGCATGCATTGATAATTTTTACTCTTGTAAGTATTAGTTAGACTATTTATTTACTAGAAATCTTATTTTTGAGTATGTTTTGCTATTTAAGTGAAAATTAATCTGAATTTGTTATTATTTTGTTGCTATTTTTTTATTTATTTTAGGTGGAATGTGAGTTCATTTAGTTGTAAAAAGTTTCAAATTGAAGGTGTGTTATATGAATTTATACTAATTTCATGTTTATTTACTAGAAATTATATATTATATTATACTTTTTAATTTCCATTCTTAGTGTCAATTAATCTAAATTTATGCAATTTTAATTGAATATTGCGTAGTGTTTTAGAAATTTACATATTCAATGTTATTAATTAGGTGAAGTCATGTGGAGTTAATCATTAGTTGTAAAAGTTTAAAATTGAAGTAGGCTCTCTCAATTTCTACAAATTTTATGTTAGATACTTTGAAAGGTTAACTTGAGATTTTGATTCTAAAATTTTTTATTTGTTAGATATAGATTCTTGTTGTAGAATTCTATATCATTTTTTAGTTGTCAAAATTCTTATTTTGCATATATACTTATTTCAAATATATGAATTTTCAAATTTAAAAATATTGTCGATTATAGATGTTGAATTTTATTTATTATTTTAATTTGCATATAGGTTTTAGTAGAAGTTAGAGTACTTAGATTACTTGTGAATTAGCAAACTGAGCAAACTGATGTATGTTTTCTCAAATTTTTTCTTTTATTGACTTATGTCACTTTTACATTGGTTTTATTTTATTATTCGGAAATTTAAACTAGATGAGATATGATATCATATAGGAAATTGTATATTGTAGTGATATGATGATGTTATAATTATGTGGGATTGCTTGAGTTTATTATTTGTATTGATATTATTTTATTATATGTTATATTTGGTTGATTGACAAATTGTTTGTAACAAATGAGACTATTTAAGAATAAATTAAGTTTTAAATTTGGTAGCACTTAGAAATATAAGAATAATTTGAAATGAGTGTTAATGTATAATTGGTGTTTTAGTTACTCAATTGGTTAATGCTAGAAATAGGAGGATATTATGTTCAATTTTTTATGGTACTCAATTTAGTTAGTTTTTTATATCAGTTGTTTAATTTTTTTTTTCAATTGTACTTAGAATGGATAAGGAATGGATATTGGCGGATAGACTATCGACTGAATATAGAAAAAAAGTTGATAACTTTTTGGAGTTTGCTATTGAAAATGTCAAAGATTCCAATTTAATTCCATGTCTGCGTATTAAATGTGGAAATTTGCAAAAGATAGGTGTTAAAAAGATAAAAGAACACTTATATTTCAATGAAATAGATCAAAGTTACGAACAATAGATTTGGCATGGTGAAATGGTTCCAATTATCGGATTTTCATCAAAGAAGAGTATAAGAGATGACTATGAGTTAGATTTGAATGATGATCTTTTTGAAATAATTGATAATGCACAGTATGAAACAGATGTAGATCCTATTAAGTTTCAATCATTACCTAATGATGCTGAGAAACCGATCTATTCGGGTTGTACGAAATTTACAAAGTTGTCTGCATTATTGAAATTATATAATTTGAAAGCAAGACATGGATAGAGTGATAAGAGTTTTTTAGACTTGTTAGCTTTACTAGGAGAGATATTGTCAAATGATAATGAGATGCTACCTTCTTTTTATAAGGCCAAAAAGACTTTATGCTCATTGGGTATACAATATGAGAAAATTCACGCTTACCCAAATGATTGTATTTTATGTCGAAAGAAATTTAAAGATGGCAATTTGTTGCCTAGTATGTGGTGAGCCTAGGTGGCAACAGAATAAGAATTCTGTAGATATAAAAGTTGGAATCCCTGCTAAGGTTTTATGGTATATTCCTACAATTCTTCGTTTTACCTGTCTATTCTGAAATCGTGAACTTGCTAAAGATCTAATATAGCATGCGAATGAGAGGATAGAAGATGGTAAACTAAGACATCCAGCCGATTCACCGGCTTGGAAAATAATAGATTACAAATGGCCTTCTTTTGGAAGTGATCCAAGGAATCTTCGTCTTGGTCTATCTACGGATGATATTAATCCTCATACAACTCTAAGTAGCAAATACAGTTGTTGGCCTGTAATAGTTGTAATCTATAATCTTCCTCCATGGTTATGTATGAAAAGAAGTTTACACTTCTTACAATATTAATATCAGGGCCTAAAGAACCTGGTAATGACATTGATGTATATTTAGCCCCGTTGATTGATGAGTTGAACAGTTTGTGGAATGATGGTGTAAAAGCCTATGATGCATATAAGGATGAAGAATTTACTCTCAAGGCTGTGTTACTATGGACAATCAATGACTTCCTTACATATGGGAATTTGTCTGGGTTTTCCACTAAAGGATATAAAGCATGTCCTATTTATGATGAGAAAACAAGTTGTCAGTGCTTAACACATGCTAGAAAATTGAGTTATATGGGCCATAGAAGATTTTTACCTCGCAAACATGTATATAGAAATTGGAAAAAAGCATTTAATAGTTCTCAAGAATTTTAATTGGCACCATAACTTTTAACTGGGATAGAGATACTAGAAACAGTCTCTAATCTCGAAGTTAGGCTTGGAAATATTAAAATAAGTGATATCAGTAAGAAAAGAAAAAGACGTAGTAATGTGAAGGTTGTAAAAACCCCCAAAGAGTTGTTGGAAGAAGAAATCTATATTCTTTGAGTTGGAGTATTGGCAACATTTACTTCTAAGACATAACTTAGATATTATGTATATTGAGAAGAACATATGTGATAGTATAATTGGAACTTTATTAAATATTCCAAGAAAGAATAAGGATAGTATTGACACCCGTATGGATCTTTTTGACATAGGGGTTCGAAAAGAGTTAGCTCCTAAAGTGGGGAAAAAACGAACATATTTACCCTATGCTTACTTCACATTAAAAAAGGAAGAAAAATATCAATTACGTCAATCTTTATTTAATGTGAAGGTTCCTGAAGGCTATTCTTCTAATATTAGAACATTAGTGGATATGAACAATTTGAAACTAGTTGGAGTTAAATCTCATGATTGTCATACACTAATGCAACATCTGCTACCTATAGTGATCAGGTTCGTATTACCTAAAAATGTTCGATATGCAATCACCAAATTATGCTTATTTTTTAATGGAATTTGTTCTAAGATGGTCAATATATCTATGTTAGACGAACTACAACGTGAACTTGTTGTAACATTGTGCATGTTTGAGCAGTTTTTTCCTCCTAGTTTTTTTGATATAATGATACATCTTACTGTACATTTAGTTAGAGAAGTGAAGTTGTATGGTCCTGTTTATTTGAAATGGATGTATCCATTTGAGAGATATATGAAAATTCTAAAAGGATATGTTAGAAATCGAAGTCGGCCAGAAGGGTGCATTGTAGAGTGTTATGTCGTAGAAGAAGCTGTTGAGATTTGTTCTGAGTATTTGGCAAATATAGAAGCTATCGAAGTACCTGCATCTTTAAATATTAATAAAAGTGTAAGTGGTGGTGTCGTGTGTACAATTAAATGAGAACAACTAGACTAAGTATATTGTACTGTGTTACAAAATATAGCTGAAGTTCAATATTTCATCGAGTAAGTTTTATTATGAATTAGATTTTCATTGATTGAATGTTGAATTCTTTATTAATAATGATTTACTTTGGGGATGATTTGTTGAAGGGAGCATATAAATTAGATCAAAACACAATTCTCAATGAAATCAAAAAGAGAGAAGTGGATCCATGATGAACATTATCGAACTTTTATTAGTTGGTTTCGCGAACAGTTAATTCCAATTAGTTGTTACAATTAATAGTTTTATTTCATTTTTTTCCTATTTTAGAGCATGAGTACTAATATGTTGGGTTTTATAATTGTTAATTTTACATTTTGAATATATTGTAGTTGAAATGAATAAGGCAACACACAATCTATCTGATACATTGAAATGGATATCACGTGGACCATCATTGGATGTAATTAAGTATAATGCTTATCAAGTTAATAGTATTTATTTTAGCACAAGAGACCGCAATAACATAAGAACAACCCAAAATAGTAGGATAAGTATTGTTACAGAAACCATACAATTTTTAAGTTCTAAGGATAAAAACCCAATAAAGGGTGATATGGTATACTATGGCGTTATCGAGGAAATTTGAGAACTTTATTTTGTCACATTTTAGTTGCCAGTGTTTATGTGTCAATGGGTGAAGAGTAATCATGAGGTTAGAGTAGATGAGTTAGGCTTCACTTTAATTGATCTAAACTGGATAGGTCATAAGAATGATTCATTTATATTGGCAACACAAGTAAAACAAGTATTTTATGTTAATGATCCACTTGATGGTCAATGGTCAATTGTTCTTACAACAAAACCGAAAGAATATCAAAATTTAGAAGTTGAAGAAGAGAAAGAAATACTTGTTGCTCATGAAATATTCTCAAAAGGAGTTTCGGTGGAGGCTTTGATAGAAGATGTTAATGAGGTGAAGTTACATGTTTACAAGATGATAGTGAAAGTATTTGGATTGATAATCAAAGAAAGAAACCAATGAGGTACAAATCAAATAAGTTATATCTTTTTGTTTCATTTTATATCTTCATGGATTGATGTTTTATTTTTTTAAATATATTATCTCTTATGTTTATATGCTTATTATTTTCTATCTTAATTTTTGATCTACATTTATAGTTTTATTATTTAATAGGCAATTATTGACATAGAAAATGAAGGTGAAAATGATGTTTATCAATTTACACCATCACAAAGTAGTCAAGGTGAAAGAAAACGCAAAAAGAAACCAAGAGAAACGACTCAAATGAAGGAGTTGATTATAAAAAGAAGTGATAATAAAAAAGAAGTTATCGCGTACAATGAATGAGGACAACCAATTGGGGATGAAGGTAAATATTTGGCGAGCTTTTGTGGTCTTATGGTTCGTCGCAAAATCCCAATCAACATTAATAACTGGACGCTTGTACCAAATGACCTAAAAGATGAGCTTTGGCATATAATATTGGTATGAACATGAATCTTTCTATTTCATATTTATTAAAATATATATTTGGTATTAACATTATTTCTTTTACATTGTAGGAAACATTTGAATTGAACTACAAAGCAAAAAAAGAAACTTTAAAAAGTTATGAGAAAATGTAGAGAAATTTTAAATCTAGGATTACAACTGAGGAAATCAAAGTGAGAGTTGATAGAATTGTAAGTTGCTTATTACAACATATTGATTATATTAATTTGTAATTTTGTTAAAAGTATAGTATAGTCTAATGTTTAATTCTGTATTATACTCAACAGTTCCAAGAGGGAAATCTTGAGATAGACAGTTCTAATGATATCTTAACAATGGCTTTAAGCACTCCTGAATATTTTGGACATGTACGGGAAATGAGATTTCACGTTACCCACTGACAATATTTTCATCAACCTGCTCTAACAAAGAAGCAATAATCATTTGATTTGAAATAATGACAAGAAGAATAAACACGCAAGATGCAACAAATGTTTAAAGAATAAGAAGAACGGTTCAAAGTAGAAATTGCTAAGATTCAAGCAGGATAACAAAGTAATATTTGTGGTTCTAATACAACTCCTTCATGGCCAAAAGTTCAAAAGAAAAAAGTGCAACCATAAGAGATGCATGTAAATCTAATGGTGGCTGTAAGAATATCTTCACGACTCAAAAGAGTATGTTTATATGAGTTTATTTCTTATTTTTTTATTAACTACTTGTATTTATAAATTATATTTGATTTTTTAGATTATAGAACCGACCATGCAAGCTTACAGTGGGGTCTCGTGATAATATAGTTACTTTAGGACATATACAAGAGTCAACCTCATCAACTATTATTCACGGTAGAGAATTGGAGGAGCATAATTTTCGTGTATCGGTAAAGGTTGTTCTTGATGCTACAGCCCTAATTCCTATTCCAAATTCAGATGATAATACAAGGTTGGTAGGTGACGCACTTGAATCGCATCTTGCATGGCCTAAGATGCTTGTCATCTTTGAAGATAATTTGGTATGCAGACCCATTTTCCAAATAAATTCATTCTTTATTGAATTCTAATGTGAATTATTAACTTGTTTGTTAACATTTCATCATTTATTTGGATTTTAGGAGTTTAATGATATAAATAGGCATCAAATGGGGAAGAATAAATCTTTACAATCACAGCCACCTCAAACACAAGAAAGAGTATATCCACAAAGAAAGAAAGCGGAATCTGTTACACAAACATAGTTTAGATTTGTTGATGGTGTACTAGCTTCTATAAGGTTACTATTGAATACCATTCAAGGAGTGGATGAATGTATTGTTATTCATATTCCCTTTGATGAAGAAGTGTTTGGAGAAGCTTTTCGTTTGCCCGTATTCAAAGAAGACATAATTGAGTTTTACATGTTACAAAAAATTGGAGCCATGCCTATTACGTTATACATGAGGTAAGAAGTTTATTTTATATATATATATATATATATATAGAACTTTATATATTTACATGTATCTATAGTTGGCAATTATATAATACAACACTTAATTCACATTGCATTTTGTACTTGTAGGCATTTACACCATTTAGTGACCCAATATGGCTATCAACATATGTATATGTTCATATCCTAGTGTAGTTGCTACACAAGCTGGTCCACGTGAGGATCGTGCTATAAGTTTAGCAACCCGGATATTATCCATAGAGAATGAACATCAATTTCTAAGTACACCTTGGAATCATGGGTAGGATTTTAAACTTAACAAATTGTCATATCAATTATTTTCTATATGAAGTTAATTGTTACATTCTTAATAATCTTTATCATCAATTTTATGAGTAGAGAATGTTGGATGTTACTTATTATTTATCCTCTCAAAGATTATGCATGGTTTGTAGATCCTCTCAGCTTAGCTCTCCGTGAGGAAATTAGTTTAACAATGATCAAGTAAGTTCTCTAATAGTTATTTTATTATAGTTCAGTTTCTTATTGTATTTTTACTTATGGTTGCTATTGCTAATTTTTTATTCTTATGTTTGCACATTTCCAATTCAAAGTACATTCAGCATATATAATGTAGAAAAAAGGAAGAAAGGAATACCAAATGGTCTGGTTTATAAGTTAATAAAGGTACTAAACTAGAATTAATAACACTTGTTGGGTAGAAAATTAATTAAAATTACTTATGTTTACTTTATGCTTATATATAGTGCCCAAGACAACCGACAAGTGTTGAGTGCGGATTCTACATATGTAAATTTATGAGAGAAGTCATTAAATAAGCCAATACTAAATTATTTACCACAATGGTATATAACTATATGTTTTATTAGTTCTTTTCTAATTTATAGTTTGATTGATCACTTTCTAACAAATAAGGTGTTTGAATTTGTAGTTTAATGGACAAAATTTTTATACAAAGGANATTTATATACTTAGTTTATAGACTATATAGATATGATTATGATCAAGTTATTATGTTAATTTAATATTAATATGTAAATTTATATTTATACTCCATTTTATTTGAAATATTTGGTGTATTATATTTATAAAATTTCAGGGGGTAATATAGATAAATATATTACACATACTCTATGAAAATATGTAGAATGGCGTAATAGGCACTTGGAACTAAAGCACTTTTGTGGGTACCGTGAAAGGCATTTCAAGGCACTTATAAAACAGTAAATTGAATTTCAAGGCACTTATAAAACAGTAAATTGAAAAACCATTCCAACGGACAGAATAAACCCTTTTCTTTTTTTGTTTTTTTCCCCTTGAAGACCTACTAGACTCATCATGCATAGAAGATTTTATCCCTATATTCACAGACATCCTCGTGGAAAGATAGAGACGACTAGAATCCCATAGTTGACTACTATCAATCCCACAATTATAGGTGATGATCTCATCTATGGCTTGATTTAGTCACCCGCTTATGGCAATGATCTGCATGTCTAATCTTCTATTGTCCTATATTCCTCATTTGGACCTAGATACTTATGCAAATTAGTATATACGAGTATATATGCTTACACTATGCAAATTATTATGCAACAGTAGTCTTTAATATCATTCTTTCCTCTCTATTTTATTTTAACACTTTAATTTTCATTACCGACTCGATCTTGGATCTTTTTTTTTTTTTTTTTTCCAAGCCGTTTTCCTCTATCTTTGTAAAGTAAATAGATAAAGAAGAAAAGAATAATTTTTTTAAAAAAGTCCATTGTAAGTTTCCTCATGGATTACAAAAGATAAAGAGAAAAAACACTGCAAATGCATGGTGGTGGGCAGCTGAGAAACTCAGACGGCTAGCTTAGCTTTCGACGTGGATTTACATTGAATTAGTTAAGACATTTTTTGTTAAATCAAAAAAAAAAAATTGAGGGAATTGTTAAATATGCATACGAAAAGTATGCAAAATAAATCGTGTATAATTAATTTGTGGTCACACTAATCGATATATAGTAGGAGTACTAATGACCTTTTCTGAAAATTCTTTTCTTTCTATATTTAAATTTAAGAACTTTTGACGTTCTGAATTAATTAGCCGAAAATGGTCTCCATTTAGGAGATTCACAACAAATACAATTCCTTAGGAGACTCCCATGCCTAGAGGATTTGGACTAAACGTATAGGGCCATGCAAATAATCATTAAAACAAACACATAAAATCTATTCAGCTTTGAAAAATTTCCGAACATATTGAAATGATAATTATAGCAATCTACTATAAACTGTATTTTTTTTTCCTTGTGAACAAAAGTAAAAAAATAAATAAATAAAAACTTTTTAATTGTGCGAGATAGCTTCACGATCGATAATTCATTAATTAATCTCTGATTGTCTCATTCATCGCCAAAACCCCCTAATATTAGTGCAGTCATTACATAAAGTATTTTAAAAAGTAAATTATTTAATCTCATATGGTAACTTTATACCCATATATAATTTTTTTTTTTAAAAGTTTAATGCAAACTCTAAAATATCAGCTAATAATTAACCAAACTTGGAATAAAAAATCTCATGAAATCCACTCTTTTCCATTCAATAAAGAACTAAATTTAAGAAAATGAAAGAGAATTCTTGATCAAACTCTAAAAAAATGTTCATCGTCAAAATTGAATCTAAACATGGTCTAATTAAAACCAAAACAAACAAAAAAAAAACTAATTAATCAAGAAAAACGGAGGAATGAAAGTGATTATAAACGAACTTATTTATGCTCTCGGTAAAGAACTAATTCAAGAAAATAGAAAGAGAAGTCTTGATCAAACTCTTTAACAATAAAAAATGTTCATCATCAAAATTGGAATCTAAAACGGGTAAAAAGAAAGAAAACTAAAAACCTAAATTAATAAAGAAAAATGGAGGAACGAAAGTGAATAATTAAACTAACCTAATTATGCGCTCTACGCGTATAATAGTACTCATCGCGTCCATTCCTCGTAAATAAAGGACACAGCTCCATAGACAAAGTGATATAACCTCGGCTCTTGTACTTGTTTTCGGATATGGCTTCGGCTTCGGCTCCGGTTCCGGTTCGGGTTTCGCCCCGACCAACAAACTTGTCCAGTATGTACCTTCCGCCCTTCCTCTTGCCGAGTTTCCCGGGTAAGGGAACCTGAACCCGGCCCGCAATCCCGGTGCAGGAGGAGGTTCCCGGGTTGGAGTAGGCACCGTCCCATATCACCTCCACGTAGAGGGAATCACATTCCCAAGGGTCCTTCAATCTGAGGGTAAACTCACTGTTCCATTTGGGGTGCGGTCCATCCGGAAAGGGCGTTTTGCATTCGGCGACGTCGGTCTTGTACTCGTCGCCGGGCCTCAACCATAAAACGACATGGAATCGCATATATTCCTTGATTAAAACGACGTCGTTCATGGCATTAACCTTGGCGTCGCCAACGTGGACGCGCAAGAGGACCGCGTTTTCCACCTTTACTTCTTCGAATGGGTTTCTCGGTATTCTGTGCTTTT
Organism: Parasponia andersonii; assembly: GCA_002914805.1. NCBI lineage: Eukaryota > Viridiplantae > Streptophyta > Magnoliopsida > Rosales > Cannabaceae > Trema > Trema andersonii. The sequence goes on from JXTB01000058.1 coordinate 514,711, forward strand.
TGGAACGACGAGTGTTCTCGGGCGAGTCTCGGATGTTCAACATGATTAATGATAATAATAATAATAATCAGCAAGAATAAGTAATTGAACCAATATATAATGTTACTGTGTATTTATATGTGTATGTGTATATAAATGATCGTTATATCTTTGGGGTGGTCAAATTAATTAATGAGATATTACCCTGTGAGTTTTGGTTCTCTGTTTGGAAGATGGGCGGAATGGGAAATGAAAAAAAAATGGTAGGTGAGTCAACTCTAAAGAGTTGACTAATATGGGAAACTTTATTGACGCAAGGATTATATATATATATTTAATATAAACATACTAGGTATATATACAGCAACTGTTGTGATAATCACAATCTTTTGATTTTTTTGTTTAATTTGAAATAATGATCGAGATATTGTAGAACTTATTGGTTAAGAGAAATAATGAAAGGTAAGGCAGTTGGATAAGCGTATTTCACACGGTCCTTTCTTTTTAAACTTTTTTTGAAAAAAGAAATTTTATTTTTGGGAAGTGTTTATCTTAAATAACAATATATTTTTCTATAATTTTTTGTTTATATAATATTTTTGTGTAGTTTTTTTTTTCAAAAGTGGAACTTAATTAATTACTTTTATTTATTATAAATTAAAAAAGAAAATATCTACTATTATGATAATAAGTTTTTATGTTACCTTCGGTCACAATGTATATTCTTATTACTTATATTCTTATTACTTGAGTTTTCACTTCGTCGATATTTTTGTTTAACTATAGATTTTATTTTTAACACATACGTTTCGGCTAATTACACTAACATCACATGCCTCCATTTTCGGTCGCGTACGTGATTACCATTTCTCGTTAGGCAATTATGTTTTATCAGGGCTGTTTGACAAGTTCAAATTTTTAGTTAACAGATTTTAAAAATTACTACATAGCTATTAATTTAAGCAAAATTTGAGAAACATGATAAATATTGATTTTTGAAATTGATTCTACTTTTATAATATAAATTGTTTGAAAGATAATACTAGAAGTCCTAATTATTGCCTTAAATTTTGTATATAACACATATATCATGTAAGTTGTCATCATTTAATTATTTATTAAAATTTATCATAAATTTATTAAATGGTATTACTCATTGAGTGGTAACAAATCATATGTTACATGTGTTAATATTAAAATTTTAATACAATTATTGGGATCTCAATTTATTATCCATATTTAAAATATCAATTTATATCACATAATTTATAGTTTATCACACACTTTTAATGCTGTTTTTAAACAATACTTTAGTTTTAGTTTTATAGATTAAATCCAAACATTTAGACGTTTTCTTCCCTACAGTTACTTATAGCTCACAACACAATTACAACAGGACTACGATATATGAATTGCAGCACAACACATCGTACCAATACCAAACTGACTTGAATCTGGAGTCCTAGGCTGCATTTTACACATCATCATAATACATCAAATTATGTAAGTTATTTATATTTTAGGATAATTTCAAAATAATTTTATCAACTCAAGTTAAATGACACTTTCATAGTTTTTGTGATTATGTAATGAGTAGCAACTTCAACCCATCACTTATTGTTGAATTTAGGGGAATCCAGTGGTCCAAAAATCCTTAAGTTGTAAATGTTTTTGGTCAACAAGTCACCTATGATTTATAGGGTGGGTGACTTGCTCACACACCAGTAGGTGTGACCACTAAGTGACTACATAACTTGAGTTCCTAGCTAGTAGTAGTTGCCAATAAGTGATCATGTGGTCAGCTAGTCAGCTGATGGGTGACTCGATCATGCTAGAAATCTGTGCTTGGCGAGGATTGTTCATGGACATAGTGGCTTTGACGATGATGCAGTTGATGATTATCTTCCCCAACTCCTTTTTAACAAGAAGGTAAATTAGAATTAGGTAGCGGCTCAAGATCGAAAACTCCGAGTGCTTCAAAGGGATCCTCCTGGTTTTGTAGATGTCGTGTGGAAAAGATTACCACTACCACGGCTAGCTTACTATCCAGCGTAGTCAGAGGGATGATAAAAATGAAAGAGTGACTATTGGGAGATGGCAGGAACTACTGAGCTTGGTAATATAAAGCACCATAAAAATCGAAACCGATGAAGTCACCAAATCTAAGGACTAAGATCGGAATGTCCAGATTCTTTTAAAAATAACAGCTTAAAAATGAACTTTTATTATATGGTCATTAAATAAATATGATTAAATTATAATAATTTTAGGAGATTATCAATTTTGACACTCTTTTAATACCTACGATGAAAAAATAGATAACTTATAATCCATTTATAAAAATAGTAATTTTATTACTATGTCATTTAATTAATATTTTAGAGTTCTAAAATTACGTCTGATTTGGCTTTAATCGAAAATTATCAAGTAATCGAAAAAATCAAAAGTGAAAGAGGCGGCATTGGATTCGGCAATGGTGGTTGAAATAGTTTGGAATTTGTTTGGAAAAATAAGGTATCCATATAATTTACATGTGTTATATGATAATGGGAGATAATTTTTGAAACATTAATGAGGTAGTCTATTTTTCATCTCAAAGGTTTAATAAACACCCTATGTGTAAATTTCCCGTAAGTTTACAAAAATATCTCTCTAAAAAGTAAATAAATTTCAACCAACTAGATAAAATCATGGGCAAATTTGAAACTTTAACAAAACAAAAAACAAAAATAAAAAAACTGGTATTCAGTCTAAATTTCCTCGTGGAGACAAAGCTGGAGGTCTTTGGTAGGCCCAAGTCCAAAAATTCAGAACTCACAGAAGGTCCGGGCCCAGTAAATAGTCATTTCGATGGAGGACAAAGTGGTCAAAATTCGGTCACCGCGCCTTGGCGCAACGCAATGTTTTGCTTTCTTGAACGGAACAACAACAACTAACGCCAGAGAGAGAGAGAGAGAGAGAGAGAAACGGGATGGTGGTGATAGTGAGCGGTGCCATCACCATCTGTTAATGTTATTTACTCCGCTACACCCCAAAATCGGAGATAGTCTTCTGTTTCTCTCTCTCTCTCTACAACCAACTCGACCTTCTTATATTATTATTAGATCTCATTTCCTCTATTTCATTCTTCCTCCTCCTCTTTTGAATGTTCCCCTGCACTTTCCCGAGAAAATAAACTTCGTCTTTTTCCCGAGAAAATACAAAATGTCAGACGCTTTGATCAATGGGCTCGCCGGAGCTGGAGGCGGGATCATCGCCCAGTTGATCACCTACCCTCTTCAAACCGTACGATTTTCCCATTTAAATTTTATCTTTTATTTATTTATTTTTTGCTGTCTTAAGCTTTATTTTTTTTTTCTATTTTTGTTTGATTTTGTTGTGATCTGTAGGTGAATACTCGTCAACAAACGGAGCGTGATCTGAAGAAGGAGAAGAGGAAGCTTGGAACTGTTCAACAAATGTGTCAGGTCACATTTTCCTGCATTTTCTCGGCAATCAAACAGATATTTCGTTTCACTCTTTCTTTATTTATTTCCTTTTTTTTTTTTTTCAAAAAAAGTGTCCTTAAAAAGTGAGTGGGTGCTCAGGTTGTAAAAAATGAAGGATGGGGACGATTGTACGGGGGTTTGACGCCGTCGCTTGCAGGGACAGCTGCTTCTCAGGTGAGGAATAGTTCTTAAAGAAATTTTTTTTCTTGACTTGCTTTGTTAAATTCGGTATTGTTTTTTTTTTTTTTTATTACTAAATTTGTAGGTAACCCATTTGGTAGCTGGGAAATTTGACCAAGAAAAATTGATAATTTTTCAAGTTTCATCAATTAATAGAAGAGAAGTGAATACTAGAATACTAGTTTGGCTTTGGCCTTGAGATACATTAGAGTGTCTTATTTTTTGGACAGGGGAATCAAAGCAATTTAGGCTCAGTTGGACAAATCTTGGAGGGTAATGACAGAGAGTGTGGTTATGGATTGTTTTTTTAATGAGGTTTCGATGCAAATGGCGAGTGGTCCCATGACTATGAAATATGTGCCACTTTAGCAGTCACTTTCTCTGACATATTATCTGCAAACTGCATCATTGCAGACTCATACGGTTTACATTTTATCTTACAGATTTTTGTTCGTCCACTAATGGGTTTGTTTGCTAGAAGAGAAAAACCATAAGTTTACACTGCTACGATCTTGTTGGAAAAATAATGATGATAACGATTTTACGGGTTTTAGCAGCTAATATTTTCTTGAAGATATACCTTGGTGGGATTGGCATTGGATACTTTTCACTGTTTTGGGGTGTTGTTTGACTGTACCTATTGCATGTCTAAATTCAGATCAAAACGTCTCATTATTATTGGATAAAAGATTTTTGAATTGTATTCAATTAAGCTTTAGGAGCCATGTAGAGGTTATTAGTAACCCTGATGGAGAATTGTCACTCTCTGTAGAATTGATGAATTAAAATACGAGCTTCTCCGAACATGGTCATTGTGGAGGTGTCGATCCTAAAAGAGCATAAACATCTTGTAGGACTTATGTTATCCATTTCTTCTTCCCTTAATTATTGTGCTAGAGGGGTCTTTAATTGCTTTTATGTATGTTGAACTTACCCGTGAATAGGGCTGCCTAATATGAAATGTTTTAGCTCTGTTTTGGTACACCTCAATGTCAGTCTGTAAACTAAGGAGAAAGCTTATAGAGAACCAGATAGGGCAATTGATATTATACTCAGAAATTTCACTTTGGTGAATAACAAATTAAGACAAGACAGCCAGCTGAAATTTGCGTAGATCTTATATGGATTTATTTTTTTTCTAGACTATTTAAGTTGTTATGCCTCCATTAAGTTCATTTAATCTCAATCCGAACTTCCTTATTCTGAGATGATAAGAGTTTTACTTAGTTTTTATCTTTTGTATGCATTACAAATTTTTAGTTTTCTGGTTTCTTATTGCAATTTTACTGGTACAGGGTGTTTACTATTATTTCTATCAAATATTCAGGAATAAGGCTGAAGCTGCTGCACTTGAACAGATGAAGATAGGAATAGGTGATGGATCAGTTGGGATGCTTTCATCACTTCTGGTGGCTGCTTTATCTGGGTAATTTACTTTGTTGATGCAATCATTTGCCATATGACACTGATTATTTCTTATATTCTCGGTTGACCACCATAGTTATAATGGCTATATCGTGTCAACTGTCATTATATTTTCTGAAAATAGTGATCATATTAAAAACAACAATTTGGGATTGACTGGGCGGTAAAAAAAGAGAGTAATTTGACTTCTAAAATTGACTTTATAACTTTATTCCTTTCATCTGGATGAATTCCTATCTAGAGTTTCCTTATATTTACCTCTTTCAGGTGTGTGAATGTGCTGTTGACGAATCCTATTTGGGTAGTTGTTACCCGCATGCAGGTAACTTAGCCTCAGTTTTCTGTATATCTCCAAAAATTTCAATTTCGGTGCAATTGATACTGAAATTGATTTCTGTTGGTGTTCATTAGATTCCTACGATGACTAGATTAGTGAAAAGTGACACTTGGAAATTATATAGAATCACTGCTAATGTAGTTCTGCAGACCTAAAATTCCTTTCCAATCTTATGACATGGAAAAGTAGTAGCTCATGCCAGTGTAGGCAAGAGTAAATTTTGAAAGCATCTATGGGCCGGATTCTGTCACGATTCCATGTTCCTGGATGGTATTATGCTGATTGCTGGTCTTGAACTAGAAAAAATTGTGTAACTCTTTGATAATTTGCTTTTTTAAATATCACCATACATCTCCTGCTGTGCTGCTATCCTATTCTTAACAAAACGAAGTGTGAGTTGCAATCTCTTTGTGAGCTTACAATTTGGTCTTTTTGTTGGAACTATCTGTGACATGCAGACTCATACAAAAATCTCGAAGTCCCTGCCCAATCAGACACGGTCAATTCCTTCAGACGAAGCAATTCTTGCTGCAGCAGCTGAGCAACCTCCATATGGGACTGTCCACGCGGTTGGTGCAATAATGACTTTTTTTAAAGGAAATTGCAAGACTACTAGTGTTTTGCTGATAATGGACCTCATCAATACTCTTTCAACAGAATTCTGAAGAGGGGGGAATTAGTTTACAAGAAAACAAATAAATGAAATTAGCTTAATACATGTCACTAAAAATTAACACTTTTTGTGCTACAGTTTTTTGTTAGTATGGTGACGGTGTTGCTACATCTGATGTTCACTGTAAGAGCTGGTTCATGGACTGGACTTGTTATCTGAGCCAATAATTTGGGTTGGAACAGATTGATCAGTCATCTGTTGTTTTAATGCCAATAGTTGAATTTTGAAGCAAACAAATCATATTTAAATGCGATTTTACAATTGTTTAAGAGGTTGTAGAAATCACAGATTGTCCTTTGGAGTATTTAAGCAGTGCATGCTAGGGGTAAAGAAATGGAAGGAGATGATAGATAAAGAACAACCAATCCTGTTGTTTGTGAATACTTGCTGCATTTGAGCTCATCTGATATGAATGTATTCAATATTGGTTGGAAGCAAAGTTTTGTCACATTTAGTTCTCTATTGGCAGAAGTTAGGTTTTTCTTGCAATATTCTGTTCGCGTTACTTTATGACAAATTATAAAATATCTACAGATTCAGGAAGTTTATGATGAGGCTGGAGTTTGGGGTTTCTGGAAAGGTGTTTTTCCAACATTGATTATGGTAGGTGAGAAATGACTCTTTCACTACTACACCTTAAAGAGAAACAACTGATGTTTCTTGCTTTTAATCACAGGTGAGTAATCCTTCCATACAGTTCATGTTGTATGAAACCATGTTAAAGAAACTAAAGAAAAGACGTGCTTTGAGTAAGCAGGGCAACAACGGAATAACTGCTTTAGAGGTTTGGATTTCTTTCAATACTAATGTACTGCTTCTCTAACCTTTTTACACAGACTTTTGTTTAGCTAATAGATTGCCTGCTTTTGGTAGATTTTTCTTCTTGGTGCTCTGGCGAAACTAGGAGCTACGGTTGTGACATATCCGCTTCTAGTTGTGAAGGTAAATGTTGTCAGCTTGTACAAATGAATGCTTATGAAGAAGCATTCACAAGATAACTTTGACTTCTGTGGATTTTGTTGAAGTATTACGTTCCTCAAAGACTGAAAAACACAACTATGCGTGTTTTCGAAAGCAGTATCGCCTGCTGTGACCTTAGATTTTGGCACAGCCCTTCTTATTTTTTGATCGGTTGAAACAAAAAGTTTATCTTCAAAGTCATGGTAAATGTCACTGATACCATTGCGTGCTTTGATGCACATCCACTTCTTGGCTGGGATTTGTTGATGTGGTTAGGAAGACTAAGAAGGGGCACGGGAGTGGGAAGGTATACATAATGTTATATACACTGTGACGACCAAACAATCAACCATTTAATTAGGATTCTTAGGGCTTATTTGGGATGACTTTTACTTTAAGAAGTAAAAGTATTAAAAGATCTTCCTAGAAAAGCTAGTGAGTCCATGTTTCCTTAAAAAGGTCTTTTAAATAGAAGAAAAATCTTATGATAATTCGTCCAAACAATCCTAAACGTAATTTTTGGACCTCAAAAGATCTTTGGAAGCCATGTCAACAGGCTCTTAGTATTGTTTTTTTCCTGGAATTGGCTTAATTTTTCTGTTACTTCTGTGCGTCACTATTTTTCTTTCTAAATTCAGCTTGTTTGGATTTACTTGTTTCTAGTCAATAAGTTTCTTTTCGTTACAGGCAAGGCTTCAAGCGAAACAGGTAACAACGGGTGACAAAAGGCATCAGTATAAAGGTTTGAACAGTTAACATTATTCTTATATCTTGATTTGCTGAAATATCAACCTTGAAGTTTGTATCCGCTCGCATCTTGGTCTCGTGTCCCATACGCACTTTCTTATTAGTTAACAGTAGTGCTACCTAACCCTAACTTAAATAATCAATTCCTCTTTGGATTCTATTTTGAAGATACCCACATTCATATTAACTTTCCCACACCTTAACGTTCATCTATAAATTTCAGGCACATTGGATGCTATTTTGAAGATGATCCGGTACGAAGGATTCCACGGGTTTTACAAAGGGATGAGCACAAAAATTGTGCAAAGCGTACTTGCCGCTGCTGTTCTATTCATGGTTAAGGAAGAACTTGTTAGGGGAGCTCGGTTCTTACTTACTAGCAAGGCCACTAAAAAATTGAAATCATAGCCTTCTTTGTAGCCGCACTCTCTTCATCTTCCTCTATTTTTTTTCTTTTACTCGCAGTCTTAGCAAGGCATTTTGTGGTCAAACATATATTTATAATTTAGTGGCAACGTTTGCAAACTCTTGCCTAAAAAGAAATAAATAGGATGAAATATGAAAGTGATATGATTTGTATACCAATGCACAATGTTATCTTTAATGGGCTTATTTGCCTTGTAAATCTGTCTAAAAGCATGTGACGTATGATTTGGTTTTGTAGAATTAGCCTCCTTCCGCTACTTAACCAAATTAATATTGTGCAGGTTTATTCTTCAACTTTTTATAACAAATGAATAGAAATTAAAGAGAAAAAGAAAGACATTCAATTTCTAAAAACTACTTCATTGTAACATTTCCAAGCAAAAAAATTGTTTAATCAACATTTGGGGTGTAATTTAAAACAAAATAAATTTTGTTTATTTGTGTTCGCTTCAGCCTTTATAAATTAGGTAAAGATTATACCGACTTATAAATTCGTAAGGAAAGGTTTTAAATGCAGGCCGACAAATTCATTGTTGACAGGACCACTGATAATAAGCTAAAACAAAAAATCGGTTTAGGTCCTTGAAAAATATTTTTATGGCTGGATCTGGATGCCCTTCAGAATTAATATAAAATAGAGACCAATGAATGCACTTTACTATAAGACCAAAAAGCTCATATTTTTCTTTCTTTTCAGAAGAGGGAAGAGGGGTAATCCATATCGAGAATCATCAACCAAAACACACAACCAAAAGGCCATTTCAGACTTTTTTCTTTTCTTTAGAATCTGGGGGCAAATTCATTTCATTCCAACGAAAGAAAATAAAAATAAAAAATCGATTTTCGCTGTTTTTTTTTTTTTTTTTTTTTTAATTATGCTTAGAATGGATAAGGAATGGATATTGGCGGATAGACTATCGACTGAATATAGAAAGGGAGTTAATAGCTTTTTGGAGTTTGCTATTGAAAATGTCAAAGATTNTTTTTTTTTTTTTTTTTTTTTTAAGTACTTTTTTCTTTAACGAAAAAAAAACAAAGTACATTTGATTAACTCGCAGATTCACGGTCGCAAAAGTCAGCTGCTTGACGAGGGCGGCGCATTACGCAACCCGGCGTATATTAGAACACAAGAACCACGTTTCAATTACCCCCGTAACAGTGCGCTCCCCTCTTCACTCTCTGTTTTCTCTTTCAACCATCTTTTTTCAGAGTGAAGTCGTCTCAAACCCTTAGGGCTGTCTCAAGAAAAATGCAGGAGAAGAAGCCAGAGAACGCTGCGCCCAAAAACCCTAAGAAGGCTAATCTCTTGGATCACCACTCCATCAAGCACATCCTCGATGAGTCCGTATCTGAGGTCAGTATCATTCTCTCTCTCCCCGATCTGGTTATTATTTTCTAGGTTCCCAAACACTTTTGTTCTTGATTTTGATATTGATTTTCTCTTTCGATTTTCCTTTTCGTTACTCGGAGAATAGATCGTCACGAGCCGTGGATATGTCGAAGATGTGAGACTGAGCAATGTGCGATTGTTGCTCGGAACGGTCATTATTGTAATTGCACTGTTCGCTCAGTTCTACAAGAAGAAGTTCCCTGAGAACCGCGATTTCCTCATCGGTTGCATCGTGTTATATCCTTTTCTTTTACAGCTTTGAGAATTCGATTTCTGTTTGGGAGCCGTGAAAACGGAATGAAAATGTTTTTTTGTAGAGAAGAAAAAAGTCCTAATTATACAGATTGATTAGTTAGTTTGGCTGAACTGAGATGCTTTTGTCTTCGGAACAGATTTAAATTTGAAGATTCTGATAAATTCGTAATCTTGACTGCGAAATCGAAGTGATATTTGGTTAGTGCTTTTTATAAAGTGTGTTTGATCTTGACTCTGGCAAGTATATAGTCTTCAATGGGTTGTTGCAGCTGATCATATACACGAAGGAGAAGAATGCGATCCTGTTTACCTATCCTCCTGCGGTATGTTTTCTTATAGGTCAACATTTTTTATACCATTTTCAATTAGATGTTGATAATATGTATAATCTACTATATAGCTATATGTGTTTGTGTTATTCTAATTTGAGAGACGGACGTTTCCTTTACATTTAGACTATGTTTATTGATAATTAATGGGCTGCAATGGGAATGGAAAGAAGGGCAATGTTTTGGTGAAATCCTCACATAATCAATGACATTGGGAAACGATAACTCAATTTTTCGTCTTATTCAACCTTCCCATTTCGATTCTTATTTTTATTTTTTTATTTTTTTAGATTATGAGTTAGTAAACTTGTCTCTAGAGTAATAGTCTTTTATACAAAAGAAAAGGAAAGAGAGATTGTATTTGGTTGTAGTTATCCGTGATCTGTGAAAGGAAATGTAGTATCTGGTTCTGCTGTAATGGAACTGCTTGCGTATTCAGCATGGGTTAGTTCACATTTATATTTTGTCCTGATGTTTCAAATTCCACTGCCATGTTATCGTTAAACTCTTTTGAATGCTTTCCCTGACCTCTAGTGTGGTTTTGCCTAGTTACGCTAGATGCCTTCCTCATTTGGAGTGGAACGATATCAAGAAAATACCTTTTGTATGTTTTTTTAGTTCAGATTTATATTTTGTCCTTAATGTTCCAAGTTCCACTGCCATGTTATCATTAAACTCTTTTGAATGCTTTCCCTGACCTCTAGTGAGGTTTTGCCTAGTTAAGGTAGATGCCTTCCTCATTTGGAGTTGAACAATATTAAGAAAGTACCTTTATTATGTTTCGAAAAAGTACCATAATTCATGGCAATGTAGTTCTGTACCGTTTCTTTTTGGAATTTGAATGTTACTTCTTTTCTTTGCTTCTTGAGTAAAGCAACAAGGAATTATGCAATTGATTTTGATGTGTACCTCACGTGTAATGGTTTGGACGTAAAACCATAAGGATTAGTGTACATGTCTTTAGAGTCTTAACTTTTATACAATAGAAAAGGAGAGAGCTATGTTATTTTGTTGTAGTAATCCATGATCATGAAAGGTGCCTTATTTGTATTTTTGTTTCAAAATATCTATCTGCTGTAACTAACTACCTGCGCATTCAGTTTGGGTTAGTTTAGGTTTATATTTTATCCTTTGGTGTTCGAAGTTCCACCGTCATGTTATGGTTGAACTTCTGGGAATGCCTAATGCCTTCCTCATTTGGACTTGAATGATATTAAGATACTACCTTTATTATCTTTCTAGATGTGCCGTAAAATTTGAAAGTGTTCCTTTGTGTTGTCTCGTTTTGAAAGTGTGAATTTTACTTTTATATCTTTTACTTAGTAAAGCAAAAAAGAGTTTGGCCGTGGATGCTTGGTATATTCCTTATGTGGAACAGTTTTATCCTTTGATGATCAATCTCGCAATATTTTGATTATTTTGATTGTGAAACCACGTGGAATATTAATCTGTTTAAATCAAACGAGCTTCTGACAAATTCAAATTGTATAGAATCAGTTATGTTCAACATCTGCTTTCTTGGTCTAGTGAAGTTTTACTTAATTGAAAAAAAAAACCATGTGAAAGATCACAAACACTTTCCGTGCTTATGGCATGTCGGAAAGTTTAGACATGTGGTGAGCTCTATGGTTTTGATACCTCAGTTGAACTTTTTTTTTTTTTCCTGCAGGGATCCTTCACAAGCACTGGATTGGAGGTCTCTTCCAAACTACCAAGATTCTCTGACATGTACACGCTTACCATAGCAAGTGCTGATCCCAAATCTATTTCTGCCAATAAACCAGTGGAGTTGACAAAAAGTGTCACGAAGTGGTCTCTCTCTCTCTCTCTCTCTCTCACGCATGCTTGCATCCATCAATGCCTGCAGACACATTTGTACTCTCTTTATGGTGTTAAGCACTCCTAATTCAAATCCTTTTATAATGCACAGGTTCACGAAGGATGGGGTTTTGGTTGAGGGACTCTTTTGGAAAGATGTTGAAGCATTGATAGATGAATATGCCAAAGAGCCAAAAAAGAGCAAATGATTTGAAGCTCCAAACTTCACTTGATAGGACAACACTGGCTGGACAGGAGCTCTAGTTATACTATCATGTGATGACGCAGATGTTATGCAGGAACAATATGATCCTTTACATTGGTAATTTTAGAGCTAAACCCATTCAGTTGAAGTTTCCTCCATTTTTAGAAGACAAATATATCACATGAATTTTAGTCTGAATTCTCTTTAATGAAATGTGGAAAAAGGTGTCATTTTTCTTTTCCCATCTATCAGCCAAGTTTTAGGATTACGTGACAAAAATAAAGTGGTTTTGTTTGACAAGGAATGCTAGTTGTACTCTCTATTGCATGCTTTTATTCTTACTGTTTGATACGTGGGATTCTACAATAATATTTACATTATTAAGATATTTAAGTGGAATCTATTTATCAAACGATAAGAAAAGAGTGTGAAAGAGTGTAAAAAGAGTGCAGTTAGCACTTCTCTTGATTGATACCTTTCTTTTACGAAGATTGCCATTGGCCCATTTTGGTCACTCTGCTTGGTTTACTGCATCCTATGGTGATAGTGATCTGGGTTGTGGGCTTACGGTTATATATCTACCTTTCTTTTTATTATAATTCCTTTATATAAAATCCAGAGTCTGTAGGGTTTATGGGAAGTTAGATTTGAGTAAATATAAAATTTTGATGCGTGGGTTGGATTGCCCATCCTTTTGGAGACTCAAAAAGTGATTGTGAGATTATTTTACAAAAAGGGCCGTTAACAATTGGCACTAGAAAGAAGACTATTCTAGCAAAAATTTGACAATTTCGTTTGACAATTTCGCTTCTTCAGCAATGGCAAATACCAAGAATACTATCAGAAATGCAGGAATTAGCCAAAATCAATCCCAAAGTGCTGTTGTTGCAAGGGTCAGTTACGCTCAGGATCAACCAACAGTGGTGGTTTGGATTTGCTGTTGTTATTCTTGTATTTGAACCGTGAACTCTTGGATTTGAACCGTGAACTATTAAAAAGAGAGGTTTCCAATGTACGAGCAGAGATTATGGTCATCTTTTTATATGGTCCAAAATGTGAGTAATTTATTAATCCTCATCTGTTACCAAAACATGTGTAACTAAATAATGCAATGACCATACTTGATAGAGGGCTAACTAAATAATGCAATGACCATACTTGATAGAGGGCTATGTTATATATTTACTATGTACAAAATTGAAAACCAAGAAAACAAATTCACATTTAATCATCATCGTCATCATCACTAGTACTATTGAAGTTCTCATGATCAACCGCATCCAAATCAATGGCGGCCACTTCAGAAGCACTAGTCTTAAACGAAGTGGATCGAATTTTGAAGGGTAACTTTGGATTACTACTACTAGTCACCAAACCACACCCTTCTTCCTCTTTTTTAAGACCACCAGGAGGCAAGAAACAGTCCATGGAGAGTCCCTTCATGTTAAAATCCACTTCTTCAATAGCCCAACCTTCCTCCATTCTCGTCCTCGAATGGCCTGCCGAGTTTTCGCCAATTGGAACAACGTGACCGAGGTCCTACCGGCATGAGCAATGTTTACACCACCAATCGTTCTGTTGTCCTAGATCAAAGACTTTGTTGTCGTTTCCCAGAAAATACTGTCGTTGTTTCCGGAGACTTTGATTAAGGAGGTATGAGTCCGCCAGTTGTACCAAGAGGCCAGTCCTCGGGCTGAGGTGGCCCCAAACGGTGTGTCGTATTATATCCACGTTGGTACTGCTTCTTGCTCTTAGAGTTGATGAATTAGCTTCAAGTTTTAGGATGAAACATGTTTCTTCGTTTATTGCTTTCTTGCCAACACAAACGGAATTGGAGAACAAATTTGCTGTGAACCTTGGATCAAGACCCTGTTCATTATAAAAATTTCTAATATGAGTATTCTGTACAGAAAGCGACAAAATTTTAACATTTGCAAAGATAAAATTTGTTTATATCCTTGCCTTTTCTTTGTTTTATAATATATATATATATATATATATATATATTGTTAGATTATTTTTGATAATTTTTGATAATAGGTGGTTAGTTTCGGTTGAGCTGAGCATCGTTGCCAGGCAAACATAGCAAGTGGGCTTGATATTTAAAACAACTAGATTTCCTTGCACAAACTTAAATGGCAAGAGAATATTATATTATCCAAATCGATGAGACCATGTAACTCTCTGTACAGAATCAACAATCAACGACTTAATGATATATATGTATCTAACCAAACTTCTACTATGAATGTTTTATTTAAATTTCTAGCTGGAAAAGAAAAAACATTCTCGATTTCTTTACTAATTAATTTTCAATTATATATTCTCATTGAGAATGTCTGACTTTAATATTACGAATAGTAAATATAGAGTAATAACTTTTATACAATAGAAATGGAAAGAATTATTGTATTTGGTTGTAGAAATCTGTGATATATGAAAGGTTCTGTATTTGAATTTGTGTTTCAAAATCTCTGGTTTTGATGTCACGGAACTACCTGCATATTTAGCTTGGGTGGCTTCATGTTTATATTTTATCCTTTGATGTTTGAAGTAATACTGCCGTGCTATGGTTGAACTTTTAAAAATGCTTGCCCTGACCTAGTGAGGTTTGGCAATGTATTTGCACCTTGCGCGTTAGACTTCCGCATCCTGAGTTGAATGATATTTAGGATGTAGCTTTATTAGCCTTCAAAATGGAGGGTGTACCATAAAACCTGACAATGTTATTTTATGCTGTGTCTTTTCTTTTCTCAGTTAATTATTATTATTATTTATTTTATTTTATTTTCTTTTTTGCTTCATGAGAAAGCAAAAAAGTCTTAGCCGAAAAAGAGAAAAAAAAAAAAAAGTAAAGCAAAAAGGGAATTTGGCAATTGATGTTTGTATATACCTCGTGACATGGTTTTAATGTTTTGGATGTAAAATCGTGTGGAACACTAATCTATTGTTAATATTGTAAGTCCCACCTAAGGTCGGTCTAATGAAGTTTTTAATCGGAAAAGATATTAAACTTCACCAAAACTTGTCATGCTTATGGCATGTCGAATAGTTTTAGACATTTGGTGAACACTATGGTTTTGATATCATGGTAGAATTTTTCTTCTTTTTCGTTTTTTTTCCCCCCCTCTGCAGGGATCCTTCACAAGCACTGGATTGGAGGTCTCTTCTAAACTGCCAAGATTCTCTGATGTGTACACGCTTACCATAGCAAGTGCTGATCCCAAATCTATTTCTGCCAATAGACCATAAGAGTTTACAAAAAGTGTCACTAAGTGGTCTCTCTCTCTCTCTCACACGTCTGCATCCATGAGTGCCTGCAAACCCATTTCTGCTCTGCTTTAAAGTTTTAAGACTCCTAATTCTAATCTTTTTGTAACGTACAGGTTCACGAAGGATGGAGTTTTGGTCCCTCTTGGGCCAGAAAATTTTAAATTTATTTGAGGGTGGGTAAAGCTACAAAAATATAGAAAAATTTTTTTGGACTCTTTTCTTCTTAAATTTTTCCAAATTTTTATCTTTGTTTTCCTCTCTTTTGGTTGAATCATTCGTACCTATTCTTATTCTAAATTGCATTCTAATGGTTGTTTGTTTCAACTATTTTATATTTTGATTCCAATGTCCTATTTTTTACCATTAGAATGGCCCATTTAGTCTAAATTTCAAAATGCATTACCACTTTTGTATTTTTTATAAATTAAAAAAAAAATACCTATTACTACTATTCAATCCATACCTTACTCTATTAGGGATAATAAACTTTCACACTTACCCTCGATGTGACTCGAATATAGAACCGAGATCCTAAATAGTAGGTGCTCTTAAGCCAACGTACTTCATCAACTACACTTGTATTTGAATAAACCATTCTAAAAATAAGTCCAAAATGGTCAAATTCACCATCTTCTACATAATGGCCCATTTAGTCTAAATTTCAAAATGCATTACCACATTTGTATTTTTTATAAATTAAAAGAAATACTTACTACTACTATTCAATCCATACCCTACTCTATTAGGGATAATAAACTTTCATACTTACTCTCGATGTGACTCGAATATAGAACCGAGATCCTAAATAGTAGGTGCTCTTAAGCCAACTTACTTCATCAACTACACTTGTATTTGAATAAACCATTCTATAAATAAGTCCAAAATGGTCAAATTCACCATCTTCTACATAAACACTTTCATAATTACCTATTATTAATTGTATCAGGTCTTATAGTAGAATCACCTCCTTCTTCCTCAACTCGTCTATCTCTTGCCCCAACCCACCCACCCACCGAACTGAGTTTTCACTTCTTCTCCTCTTCTTTCTCTTCTGACACTGGTGGTTTAAGCTTTGACGATGACGTTTTTTTATTTTTTTTTACAGCGACATGGAGGTGATATGCGATCATAGGTTCCTTTAAGTCGCAACCAACAAAAGTACCCTCATTGTGGTAGAATTGTCCCTTGTCGGTATAATCTTCGGCCGTTGCTATTTCCTCCGTCAACTACCATCAAGCCACCTCGTTCGATCTGCTCTTCTACTAAATCAAACAAGGTCGGTTTAGCTCTACTTCTTCTATTTTTCTTTTGTTAGTTCTTGAAGAATTAAGGGTTTGTAGTCACACAATAATGTGTTAATATCAGTGTAGTAAGTTTTAGTGAAATGGTTATTTGATTGTTTTTTTTTCCTTTTTGTTTTTGATAGAAAAAGGTAGTTATAGAAGCAGAAATTAAATTTGGATGAGAACAAGTATTTAATAAACAACACTAGCCATTTTGAACTGTGAATCTCTAACTAGTAAAATATATTTGGTCAAACTCATAAATTATTTTTCATTGATTTGGCGTAAAAGAGGAAGATTTGTGTTACCATAGAGATATGATGACATATTCATCTTAATTTTAAGCACTTGTGAAAAACAAGAACCCCAAATTAATTCTATTTTTTTTATAGCTGAAATCATGCAGCAATGGGAGTTGAAATTTTTTTTTTTTTTTTGGGGAGTCTTGTTTTGTTGGGACTGCCTAGGACAATGAAACCTCTCCTTGATATCAGCCTAAAAAACATTTATATGATCAGAATTTTTTATATGGAACATGTGCATGGTATTTCGATTTTGGTACTTTTGGCCTTGTTATTGGACATTAGTCTTGAACATTGACATAATGCAATGTTTTTTTCTTATATTCTTTGGGATTTATATATTGACTAGTAGTTATGAATGTCTTCGTATATGACTGGCTATTATAATGTATCATGTTCTTTAAATGGTATTTAGTTTCATGGAAAATTTGGTAGATTTTTTTTAAGATTTGTCTAATTTTCCTGACATCATAAATTTAAAACTCAAAGAAAGATATTTGGAATGCATTTATGAATTTTAATGAAGAACAAAAAAGGTAAAAGTGGCCAAGGAAGAATAGGGCCAATACTGAAAGGATGATTAAAAAAGGTTACCCAACCATGAGTTATCTTCTGCATATTTTAAGAGAAATGAGCTGAGGGACATATGGCCTTCTTAGCCTTAAATCCGACCATGTATAGTTCAAAATCCGAGGATGAGGATTGCTCATCCTCAGATAATACACCTTTAAATCCACCATTGACTATTAAAAGAAGTAAATCGACAATTTTAAGCAGTTCAAGGAAAACAGGTAAGAAAAAAGGTATAAGAAAAGTTCTCGAACAAGTATGAATGAGACTTTTCAAGCTTCCATGGACAAGTTATGTAATGTCATATCCATAGGTAGAAGTGATGCTATAAAAACAATAGAATAATTACTTGATTAAATGAAAAATGGTGAGTGTTCTGAAGACTATGTTGTTAAGTGGTGATCAATATATCAATATGATAGATTTTCTTATACTTAATTCAGCTTGGCAACAATGTTTTCCGAACCTCGGAATCTCATATCAATGGCTTTCATCTTTTCGAATGGTAGAAATGAGAACATACTCATAGGTTGGTTAATTTCGATTGTAACAGGTTTCAGACTTAATCATACTTGAGAGTTGTTGTGGGCTTGTAACATATGTATTGTTATTTAATCTTCTAGTTAAACATTTGAACTTGTTTGTTTGTTATATATTCACTCGGGAATTGTTTAGTGATAATGTATGACTTATTTCTTTGTGTTATTATTATTTACTTAAATTTTATATTTTATTATGAGTATATATATATATATATAGGTGAAACATGATTATTTATAATTTGATACATATAGAATAGGATGATATCGTCTTCAACAAGTGAGTTCATTATGGTTGCTAGGGGTCACAACAATAATCTATCAAATGAAGAAATTATTGCAATTGTAACGGCTTGCTATTTAGCATATCATTACATATCTCAAGAACCAAGACGAGCTTAACCTACATCGCCTCTAAGTGGATACATAAGGGTAGAGGAGTATCTGAATGGTCATCATGAGTCTATGTTTAATATAGTAAGGATGTACAAAGATTGTTTTGAAAGGTGGTGTTCAATCTTTGAAGGAAAAGGTATACTAACACTAACTAGAAACTTAAATGTACATGAGCAAATATTCATTGTCTTAACAACCATTGCATAATCCTTCACTAATAGACTTAGTCAAGACAAATAGTAGCAATCAGGTGAAACTATATCGCGATAATTTGGGAATGTTTTAGTTGTTACAACCCAATTTTATGAAGTCCCACAACTCATCCAAGACAATAAGAGTAAGTATGGTTGATGGTTTAAAATTAGTTAATTTGCCTTGATGAATTTTCTTCATATGTTTATTCTTATTAACTCATAATGATTTATTTGGTAGCTTAGTTACATGATTGTGTTCATGTACTCGATGACACACACATTGCATGTACTCTACTAGCCAATGTTGCAGAAGTTTATAGTAACCATAAAGGTTTGTGTTCTTAGAATATGATGGCCATTTGTTCTTTTGACATGAAATTTATCTATGCAGTTATTAGATGGGAGGGATCAGCTCATGATGTAAGAATCTTTAATGATGCAATTTCTGACCCAACTAAGAATTTCCCATTTCCTCCACCTAATGACCAACTTTCACAACTAAATTCTTATTTGGTTGTATAGATTTATCGTTTTACGATGTGGTTATAATTTACATGAAATGGTAATTTGATTGTTGTGCAGGTAAATACTACGTTGTTAACCCTGGTTGTGCAAATATTGATGGCTTTCTAGCTCTTTTTAGAAATTATTCATATCATATTCGTGATGTGCAATGAACATGCTGTCCTTCATCTGCAAAGAACTATTTAACTTCTCACGCTCATCACTATGAAATTGTATTGAGAAATAATTCGGGGTATTGAATGTAAGATTCCTTATAATTAAAGGGATGAACATTTACCCACTCAAAAAACAAGTCAAGATTATTTTTGCTTGGTTTGTTGTGCATAATTTCATCACTATGTATAATAGTAGGATCCTTTACTAAATAGATATAATGTCGATTGAGTTACAGTTAATGAGATTAAGGATTGGATACGTAGATGATATGAATGGAAATAGGTACAAAGGATAATAATGATGTTGTACACCTAAGACTTAGAAACCAATTTGTATGAGAGCATTTAGAGATAGTCTTACTACATGCATATGGGCCAGATTTGAACATCACCCATGGTAATTTAGTTATATATGTCTTTTACGTAAACATTCAGAACAATTTCTAGGTTATGTTATAAATTTATGTACTTATGTTACAAGATTTATTCTTATAACTCATTTTCTAGATTTTTAATATTTATATATGATCTCGTTTAATTTACCTATTTGAATTAGTATATTTAAATATAAATTCTAGAAAGAGTAATAATTGGAATGATGGAATTTTGAATGGAAAAACAATAGAATAGGTTATAATTAGAATAAAAGCATTGGAATGGACCTATTTTAAAATGCTTCATCCTCTCTATTCTCATCCAAGACACAAAAAACTTATTCTAATGGTTGATGTGACTTATGAACTATTTGAATAGAAAAAATGAATTGTTGAAATAAACACTCATTCCAAAAGACCATTTAAATAGAAAAATTAGAATTGTTGAAATAAACACCCATTCAAATTAGTTTTCTATTCTAATAGAATAGAATGGTTAAACTAAATAGGTATTTAATGATTATTATTTATATCGATTAGTATTACTGTTGAACATCATGTCGCCTATGTACATACACAAAAGAGTTTAACAGTCACCGATCAAATGCCTCCAATTTATTACTAGACCATCATTAATGAAAGCAAAGCTCCCTATCTCTACTTAGAGACATGCTATTTTACATGTAACAATACTAATCCGCATCAAACCAACAAGCTACCACAAATACTCCCCATTACAATTGGCTTCATGGTCAAGACCCAAATATTTACTATCCAAGAATTCTAGGTTGGGCAGTATATGTATCAATTTCTCTACCATAATGCATCAAAATGGATCTTCAAAAAATATTAGCAATATAAGTTGGGTATGAATCTCCTTCCATTATAAAATATCTTAAATCCCTTATGGGTGATATGTTTATGGCATGATCTGTTGATTGTCATTTTGATGAAGCTATTTTTCCAATATTAGGGGAAGAAATGAAACATATGTAAAAGAATATAACGTGGAATGTATCATCTTTATCTCATTTTAATCCTTGCATAAAGCACTGTGAACTAGAAGTTAAGAAAATTATGAATTTACAATGATTGGCCAATCAATTTCCAGATGCATTCACTGATATAAAAGGAGTGACAAAGTCATATATACTAGCTAAAGTCATATATACTAGCTATAAATGCCGCAATAAATATTGATATCCTTGAAGAGCAAAAGGTCATCAATGAATCCACAACATGCCCGATGCGTGATAGATTAATAAGTTCCAAAGATAAGATTTTCTAAAAAAGAAAAAGAACAATTGTCGATGGCCTTATTAAGGAGGCATGTTCTTATAAAGATAACAAATTTGTAACTAATGATAAGACCCCAGAAGTGGATCAAGTATTTGATGAGAATAAAAATATTGAGATCTCGTTAAGTTACATGTCTACAAGGCAAATATGGGACCGAAATGAAAAAGTTGTGAACAACATATCTTCATATATAGTGGCCATTGATATTGTAAATAAAAAAAAAAGGATCAAGAATCTAAAATGGTTGATGGATATAGATATGGATATAATTGGCGAAAATAGAAAGATGCAATCCATTTAGACTTAAAATTGCTCCCCAAACATAAAGGTGTAAAACTCATTGGGTACAAAAAAGTGTTTATACAAAAGCAAAATGAAAATAATGAGATTATGAGGTATAAAGTTAGGCTTGTTGTGCAAAGATTCTCACAAAGACCTATAATTGATTATGAAGATATATATTCTCCTATGGTCGAAGTAATCACATTTAGATATTTGATTAACCTAGCAGTTTCTGAAGGATATGACATGCATCTTATATATACTTTAACAACTTATTTATATAAATCATTTGATAATATAACACATAAATGAAAATCCTTGAAGGATTTAAAATACCTTAAGAATCCATTTCAAAATCTTGAGAGGTGTATTTAATTAAATTGCATAGATCTCTATACGGTCTAAAGTAATCTGGGCGCATATGGTATAATCACCTTCGTTAATATCTTTGAAAGAAAAATAAGTAAATAATCCTGCATAACCATGTGTTTTTATCAAGAAATTAACATTTGGATTGGTCATTATTGCTATTTATATTAAGTTTTATTCGAAAATAGTATAAAACGAAGGTAACTGAATCCCTAGCTCGCTCGAATAGCGATGCCACACTATTGAATCCTCAAGGTGTTGTTGACGATCATCTGGAGGGTTGGGAACCAATTCCAAGCCCTCGATCGTCCTCTTGCGAAAAATCAACTTCTCACCGGAGCTTCAATTCCACAAACGGACTTTTTCACTGAATTCCTAGCTCCCAAAATAGCTAGGTTAGACATACAACTTGTCCAATTCGGCTCCGGACTCACACTGAGCCGGTGGCATGTAAAACGAGGTAAAATCTCGACCATCCGATCTCGATTTCTATACCGGTCACTAAACATACGCAATATATATACCAAACTTCTCTATTTTCCGAGTATAATCCAAAAATGAAAATAAAAACACAATCCAACGGCCAAATCAAAAAGCCAAACTTAAACTCAAAATATCCAAAAATGGCAACTTTTGATTCGGACATTATGGGGTAAGATATATATATATACATTGAGCTTCCTCTCGACGAGACGAATCCAACGGGTCCGGTTTGAGGTCTAACGATGGTCGGAATCGTCGCCGGTGGCTAAAAATCCGAAATGTTCCAAACGGCTCCTCTTTCTTCTCAGGCGGCCCTGCAACTGGCTCGTGGCGGCCTGGGGGAGCTCTGCTTGCTGTCTGGTGGTCGGACGATGCCCGGGAGGCGAGCTTCGGCGGTGGTCCTCCTTCGGCCGAGGGAGACCCGAGAGAGAGAGAGTGCATCGGGGGGAAAGAGAGAGAAGAGAGAGAGGGAAAAAGGATATGGCACGTGGTATGTCTTTATGGGGCAGTGCAATTTTATTTCTTTCAAATCAATTTTTCCAAAATTATAATTTAGTCCTTCTACACAAAACTTTTGTAAATTAATTCTCTCAATATTATATCTAGAAAATTGATAAAATGTCCAAATTATCTTTCCAAAAATTCCGGGTTCTTACAATAAGCCCCTAAATTGTACAACAATGTTCTAAAGTTTATCGGAAAATAATTCCTACCCCAAAATAGTTTTCACTTTTTATTTATTATTATTATTATTTTGGTCGGGGGAGGGGAGGGGGAATATCAGTTACTCCAACTTCAATGCAAAAAATAATTTTTTAACGAAAGTCCACTTGAAACATTTAACATAAATCAATCCATTGAAGGGTCCTATTGGGTAAGATAAGCCCGTGAAAAACAATATCTACTCTGAAGTTGCGAATTATTTGTTTATAGACAGAATTGACTGCCATTGATGTTAGCTATGGCGGTAAGTTGACTTGGGGTTCTTTACGTTGGCTTCTCCAAAATATTAACAGTAGTCTATTTACAAGATAAAATATTCAACCAACACCAAACACTTGATTCCCTAGTGGAGTGCGAGCTAAAAATATTCATGCAAGTACCTGCTCCAAAGACCACTGCGCTTGATCTTTCCTTTTTGCTTGGTTTTTAGTTTTTATTCAAGGCTGTGCTAAAGCCTCACCCATTCTTCGTTTGGGTTGTGCCCCACTCCTTCCTACTCTAACGAGATTAGTAGCACTACTCCTTTACTCACTTCATTGAATCCAAACCTTTTATCTGCCAAAAACAGAAAAAATTGACCATGAGAGCGAAGACAACATTGGCCCAGTATTAAGCCAGCTTGTCTCGGCAATCTTCGCATGTAACACGAACTTTCGCTCTACAGCTCTCAAACAGTACTGGACCTGCTAAATGGTGGTCAAACGTGCGTGTGATCATGGTACTGCTTTTTGAATAATTGCAGTGAAACAAAAATTTACCTGCCCGAAATGACATATTATGAAACCAGTGTGCCATCTTCCCAAGTACCACGAGCCCAGGTTCCATATCCCTTTATAAAACACTTACCACTCCTAAATGGTGGAAATTTTAAAAAAAAGCTAGCTTTGCCAGGATTTGGAACCATCAATCCAATTCTAAACATGAGATGCCTCAAGCGGTCCTGATGCATCCGAGGGCAGACAAAATATCCAGGTTGAAGATCATCACAGAAATTGAAGTCATTTCCCCGAAGCACTATGAAACCTATACTATGGTTTGGAGAAAGGCTATGTTTCAATCCAACCGCACATTTAAAAAATAACAGAAAATAACACAAATATGCAAGGAGAAAAATACTCGGCCTGTTTAAACAATCAGTTGACCAGATGAAACAAATATGCTACAGCATCACTACCCTTGAGGGCCTTGACCTTCCCGCAACACAGTATTCTTTCATTTTCCTCTTCCCATCTATTGGTTTCTCACTTAAATTTGGATAAGAATTTACTGAAAACAGTTTCCAGATATCAGTTTCTAGAGGATCTACATGACCACAGCATTAGTAAAAGCTTCAACTATTCATCTCTCTGAAAAAAGAACTCGCTCATATAAAACTTGCTCAGGCGAAGAAGACCAGTTACTTCTTTGCAAAGGTAATGGCCATGGGGTTCTGAGGAGTAATTTTGAAGCCTTGAAGGGCCTGCGTAGCCATGGATGACTGAACATCATCTTCGAATTCTACGAAGGCAATACCTGGCTTTGCCTCAATCATTCGAACTTCCCTGAATCCTGGGTACTGTTGGAAGAGCAATTCCAGCATCATACCGGTGGTTTCATGGAACAAACTCTCTATGAGCAGCATATTATTTGGAGCTGCAGCTTCCTGCGCACTTGCATTTCCTTGATGGATTGGAGCCTGGACATAATGCATAGAAACAGGTTCATAAATTAGCATGCTGAACCACAAGTTCTTACTGGATGCTTTGTCAACCTCAGAAAATGAGTATTGAGAGAAAGAGTAAAGGAGAAACTTACAGGTGTGGCGCCATTTTCAGTTCTTGTGCCATTAGCTGTAGCAGATTGCTGAGCTTCTTCTGCACGTCGCTTCCCTTCAGCTGGACAAAATGATTTATGTCAAAAACTGGAGGCCTAAGATATTAGAGTATAACGGGAGTAATATAATTCATAAAAGACTTTTGTCACCTTTTTCTTCTTGCTGCTTCTTCTTTTCTCTGGGAACATAGCTTCCTTCTGCTTTGGCAACACAATCTGATTTCGTCTTTGCATATTGAATCCGTTGAATCAAATCATAGCAAGTCAAATATATCTTTTGTTCTAAGAAAAATTAACATTCATGAACGCAAGTCAAATATATCTTTTGTTCTAAGAAAAACTAACACTCATGAACAAATAGATATAGAGATATAACAAAACTATCATTTCTAAAAATTATGTGTGGCTCGAAAGAGTTCCAGACATTATATGACGTAAATTCTAAAGTTTCTGGTGAAGGAAAAAAAGGGTGGAGGATGTGATGATGATGTAAACATGAAATAAATATAGTAGGAAATTATATTGTTATTATTACTTAGGATTATTTAAATTTATTATTAATTATTTTAATTTTGGGTAATTAGATTTAAGTTTTATGTTTCTATTAGTTCCTAAAATATGTTTATTTCTCTAATAGTTTCTATTTCTCTATCATTTTTCATCTTATCCTACATTAATTGGTATCCAAGCATAGTTCATTTTCCTTTGCATATCCTTTATATTTTTTTTTCTAGATCTGCAAGTTAGTTCGAGCCACACTGTCATCTTCTTCTCTAGATCGCCAACATTCCAGTCATCTCTTCTGCCACCTGTATTCGTAGTAGAATTCATCACTACGCTCTGCTCAATTGAGATCTAGTTCAACTGCTCTTTCCCATGAGTCTATATGCTAAAGTACCTCATCACATGATCAAGTCTAGTCCATGCTTGGTTTTTTATTTTATTTTATTTTATTTTATTTTTGAAGTAGAAAAGTCTCCAGTTTCAACATCCTATCTCTTTATCAAGACTCAAGATTTGGAATGTCGCTTGAGCTTGGTTTATGATGTACTTGAGTTTTAATTTGCCAAAATCGAATTCTCGAACCCCGAGAGAATGACGTAGGCATGAAATAAATATATTAGAAAATTATATTGTTATTATTATTTAGGATTATTTAAATTTATTATTAGTTATTTAGTTTTGGATAACTAGATTTAAGTTTCATATTTCTATTAGTTTCTAGAATGTGTTTACTTTCCTAGTTAAGTCTAACTATCTATCTATAAATAAGCTTAATTATGTAATTGCTTTTCAGATTATGATGAATTAATAGACGATTGTTGAGTTTTCTCCTCTTATGGATCTCTTTCTCTCAGTTCTTATCTTGATTCTCTATTATTTTGCTACCTGTTCATCTATTTCCATCTAAATCTCCCTAATTCTCTCCCTTGATTATCTTATTTTATTTATCTCTTGCTATTATACCAATTCCTTTGCTATTCTATCTAATATTTTTTCATCTTATCTTACATCAGATGGACTCCATAAATAGTTCCAGTTTAGAAGAGTACTTATAGGTTGCAGAAAGTTATAGAAATGACACAGTTAATACACTCATGACAAAAAAATAAGATTTATATATGCAAGCGACTCCATAAATAGTTCCAGTTTAGAAGAGTGCCTACAGGTTGCAGAAAGTTAAAGAAATGACACAGTTAATACACTCATAACAAAAAATAAGATTTATATATGCAAGCGACGTCCATAATAAAGGAGTAATGACTAAATAAAATCTTGTGCAAATCCAAAAGCTCTCAACTCCAATCTTAACATAAAAAAAAAAAAAAGAATTTCCAAAAACACTTTCCACTCTTGATGTGTAGAATGAAACATAATAAAGTAAAAACGACAGTAACTCTTAATTCTTAAAAGAACAAGCTTACTATACACTAATTTTAGAAGCTCAACAGTTTCTTACCTCTTTTTGTTAATGCAAACAGCATGCACAATGCACATAAGATAATTAGAGACTGAGGGAAAAACAGGACAGGGACAGTAAGATGTTGTTAAGGACCATCCGCACAGACCCCATACATCCATAGGCAACATATACAATTAAATATCAGTTTGGTACCAAGACTCACCATAGGTTTATCATAAAATGGAAAGTTCTACATCTGCCGCACAGCATTACTAGTGGCTGGCACTTCACTAAACGCAATCCATGCTTGTCCTCGAAGCTTTGGTGTCTTCAAGGCAACAACATCCAAGATTCTTCCATATTGAGAGAAAAACACATAAAGGGATCTCTTCGGTTCTGCCAAAGAAAGATAAAGGTGACAGAAAATAAATAAAAAAGCAAGTGAAACGTCACATGGGCGAAAGATGATAAACTTATCACAGAAACAAAATCAAGTAAACATAACCAATAATTTATCCTAACAAAAAAATATTGCGAATATTTCTGAGTCTATGAAAGATTAAAGACCATAAGTTCTCAGAAAATAATCCCTTTCCTAAGTCATATCTTTCATATTGTCAAATTTTCTTTTATTCTTGTCCTCCCGCTGAACCCTACAAATCTTTGGGTGGCAGGAAACTCTAGCATATTGCTAGGAAGGTCCCCATGAGGAATCGAACCCAGACCACTCATCCTAACCCTAACGGGTATTATCCTGTCATTTTCTCATCCAGCCTATTCAACAAGCGCCCAAATTCACAAAAATTTCTCGCATCCTTAGATTTTAACTATCAAACCATGAATTCCAAGTCCTAATAACGTAACCCAGATAAGTAAATTCAGTACCCAATTTATACTAAACAAATCTTATCTAAGTGCAACCAAAAATAAGGTCTTCAAGAACGAACGCTCACAACATGAAATTCTTCATCGTACCTCAAATTCAAGTACTTGAACCAGTTCCAGATAACTTTACAATAACTAATTAAATAAAATTAAATATCATTTGCTACAAAAAATTCTAAACACTACCCTCCATCAGACAGCTGAGATAATCAAATTTCAGAACTAAATAAACAAAAAATAGTAGTACAATGCGACTCCATACAGTTCATTACTATAAGAAAGAAAAAAAAGTAAATATTTATTTATATAGGGGGAAATTATCATTTTTATACTCTGTAATTTGATATTTTGTTCAATTTATACTTTCTGTTTTGGTTATTATTAATATTGACCCTTAGATTTCATATTTGTTATAAATTTATGCCCTGTCACTCATTTAGAGCAGTTAATTTACCAAGATGATTTAATAAACTTATTCTCTGATCAGTTTTTATATGGTTTATTTTCAATTTTTTAAACGGTAACTTGGTAAATTAACTACTCTAAATTAGTGTCAGGGTATAAATTTGTAACAGATTTCAAATTCAATTATCAACTAAAATAGAAGATATAATTTGAACAAAATATCAAAATACAGGATATAAAAATGATAATATCCCTTTATATAGAGAGAGATTGAACATTTAGCTTCATTTAACATTTTAAGTTTTCTGAACTTTCTCGGGAGCCAAACAAAAGGGTAGGTGTAAAGAGGAGAAAATACCTTCTTTCTTGATCTTCTCGTTGACGTTCTTAATGTATATTGTTTGGTTAGGAGGTATGTCCCCGGAGAGCATGGTGGCTTCCCTCCACAGAGAGAGAGAGAGAGAGAGAAGAGACAGAGATTGGAGGGAAATAGAATAGGGGAGTGGGAGCCGGATCGGACTGAGCCCTAGAAAACGATAACCTCTCTTCTTCTGCCACCGGGTTCGAGTTCTAATTCCAATTGGGCTTTCTGAGACAGGCCTATTAGTAGAAGAAGGCCCAATTCACAACTAAGGAATTTGGACCAAGGTAAGAGTAATTTGGGCCAAAATTTGACCTTTTTTTTTTTTTTTTAAGGGTAACAGCATAGGAGTGTTTTGTAATTTAAAATTTTGAAGTTAGCATTTGCAAAATAATACATTGAAACTAGGAATTTCTGAAAAGTAATACACTAAGTTAATTTTTTGAATATTTTAATTGTAAAAGACATTGGTATTCTCAAATTAAGGAGAATAATAAGGACTATTATAACTTTTAATAGAGGAATTCTTGTTTTTTGATAACTAAAATTGGTCAAAAAAGTCAGTTCAAGGATTAATTTTAAAAATTATTAATTTCAAGATATTATTTTTGCGGAGTTTAAATTACAGAACACTCAGACTTCAGGATAATTTTTTTTATAGTTTACCTTTTTTTTAATGATTATTTTTGTGTATGACACATTAAAAAGTCATGTATTTTATGACTACTAATTATAAGAGGTAATATAAGAAGGGTTTCTAACACAATTATCTATGAAAAAAAAAAGAAGAATTACAAAAAAATACACTGAGTTAGTTTTTTAGAAAAATATTATTTTTAAAATGGTTACTAGTGTTCAGTGTTTGAAAACTAGTTACCAGTTATACCAATTATCAGTTATGTATCAATTATAAATACATTTGGCTTTTAGTTACTAAAAATAGTTACCAATTGCTAGTTATTATTTTAAAAATTATATTTTTCTAAAAACTTTAAATAGTTGTATTTTTCTAAAAATGCGGTACTAAATCTAGAAAAAACTAAGGCCATTGTAAATTTCAAATTCTTTTTTCTAAAAAAGCCATAATAATTTTCCCATATAAGATTAGACGATTAATTCTAAAAAATCCATCCTAAATCCATCTATTTTCCATTTTCTCATGAATATTTTTCAAAATTTGTTTTATAACTAGTCCTACAAATTATTACATTTTGTGATCGGTAGTTAAATGTATATGAGACTAATAAAATGTCCTTTTTTTGTGGGGGGAGGGGAGGGCTAATGTTAGTATCTTGAAAAATGGTCATACAAATATGTCATTGAGACAAATAAAAAATAAAAATAAATAAATAAAACTCTAAATCTGTCTATTTCTCTGACTTCTCTTCCATTCTACAAGATTAAAAACGGTAACTAAACTTGAGGAAATTAGATTTTTCATGGTAAAAGTTTAAAATGAATTGAAAAATTCCAGATTATGAAATTGTTCGAAAAATTCTGCCCGATTGAATTAGAAAAATATCATTTTTCAAAATATTTGGAAAAATATCATTTTTATTATTCAGTAATGTTTTTCTAAATCAATTAGGATTTTCCAAAAAAATCAACTCATATTGGATTTTTCAATTTTTAATCCTATGGGCCTGCATTTATTTAAGAAGCCCACTAAACTTTAGAAGGAAGTTTGGTGATTTTTAGGCTGACTATTTTATTTAGAGGAAATTAAAGATTACACGGTTTTTTGAAAAGAATTTACACATATACGGTACCTTTTTCTTAAATATTTTCATACACTACTTTTTAGATAAATGATACAATTCCATTAAGAGATCAAATTCTAGTCATTGACACTATTCTTGTCGAATCTATACTTGGAGAAATATAATTCTTGGTTGAATAAGCTCTAAGCATGTGCTTGTTGCCCCTATTTTGTCTTTGGATTGCCTTCACATCCTTCGTCAAGCTACTAAATCTTTGGATTTCGAGGACCGTTGGTTATTCGAGCTTGGAATCGAAACTAACAAAGCTTCGTGGTGATAGAATCTTTGAAGCTTTTGACTTCATCCATAGCGGTAATGGAAGCCGTTTTTTCCCCTTTAAACCCACCTTTTGTATAAGTTGGTCATCAACAAAGGTACTGGTCTCTTGCTTTAGTGTAGCGATTCAAATCTGAGGCCGAGTCGACTTAGATGCTAATGAGGGATTAGTTTCTAATGGTATCATTGTTTTTGCGATCGAACAAAATTCTAGATAAAGGTTTGCCTCCAGAATTTGAGTTTGCTCCCCATCTATCGAATTAGGTGTTTTGCTTTTAGGTAATAGCTTCGTTTATATAATTACTCAAAATCTTTCTCAATTTTGAACATGGAATATCTTCCTCTGTAGTTAAGAAAGTAATCCAATTTCCATTGTTTCCAATCATAAAGTATTTCCTGGATTATATAGATTGATGGGTTTACAAGATTGTATCTAGTATAAGCAATTTATGGTTTTATCTTAATCGTGGCAATTGCAATATCATTTCTAAATAAGATTTTGTATATATATAACCCTCGAATCTGGAAAGAGTAACTTTTTTTTTTTAAGGATAAAACGTAGTTCTATTAAAAGGAGGAACTTCTTGTGGGACCCGTTCCCGAACCTTGTGCCACGAGGAAGGCCACGCGGATCGCACGTGATCTCACCATCGGCCTTTGGGCTGTCCGAGCTTAGGGCAGAACCCATCACTGATCCCAAACAGTCCAGCCAGTCAGACCCCAACCACGACAGTTGGCGGTCCGAGGCCCCAAAGGTCTGCTGTCCGGGAACAGCGGCCTTTACCTCAACAGTCGGAGGGGTCAGAAGCCCCAAGGTCCCCATCACTGACCCCAGACGGTCCAGCCAGTCAACCCCAACCACGACAGCTGGGGGTCAGAGGCTCCAAGGGTCTGCTGTCTGGGAATAGCGGACCTTACCTCAATAGTCGGAGGGGTCAGAAGCCTCAAGGGTCTTCAGACTGGATACAATGGAAAGCAACCCCACGGCTCC
>JXTB01000058.1:555392-611422 GCA_002914805.1 Parasponia andersonii
GGAGCCACGTGCGTCCCTCAGGTTGGAGAAGCGAAGAGACGGTTTCCCCACTTGATAGACACGAATCTATCAAATAGGGAAATGGGGGCAGTTGTAGGACCCGTTCCCGAACCTTGTGCCACGAGGAAGGCCACGCGGATCGCACATGATCTCACCATCGGCCTTTGGGCTATCCAAGCTTAGGGCAGAACCCATCACTGAGTCCGAGGCCCCAAAGGTCTGCTGTTTGGGAACAGCGGCCTTTACCTCAACAGTCGGAGGGGTCAGAAGCCCCAAGGTCCCCATCACTAACCCCAGACGGTCCAGCCAGTCAGACCCTAACCACGACAGCTGGGGGTCAGAGGCCCCAAGGGTCTGCTGTCTGGGAACAGTGGCCTTTACCTCAACAGTCGGAGGGGTCAGAAGCCCCAAGGGTCTTCAGACTGTATACGATGGAAAGCAACCCCACGGTTCCAGATCCAGACAGAGCATTTAATGCGTTTCTGGGTAGGTGTGTGCGCAGGGACAAGCCGTCCTGACAGAACGGCGATTTGCCCAAATCTTACTCCTGACAGATTGAAGCCGTAAGAGGCGGCGAAAATCAAGCCACGGTAGCACAGAAGAGATCACAGAAATCTCGGCCCGTCACGGTTAAAAAAGATCTTGAGGTGAAAGGTACTCATTATTTTTCCAGAGATAGAGAACCTGTTGTTCACTATCTCAGGGCTACATATATAGAAGCCATAAATTCCTGAGAGGGGCATGTCCGCAAAACAAAACTGATATATATAAAACAGTCTGTGAACAAAAAAAAAACGGACAGAGATCCATAGAAAAAGATAGATATTCATACTGAAATATTTTCCTTGCTACCCATCAAAAAGAAAAACCACTAACTTAAGCATCGGAGAGTCTTTGCAGGTGGCCACCCCCGCCCCTCCGATCTTATTTGGAGTTAAGAGAACTTTGAGACAGCAAGGACACGTGGACAGTTGAAGAATACAATGTCAGCAGTTCGAGACACGTGGACAGCTGGTGAGAAACCGCTCCAACACTTCTAACATTACATCATGAAAAATACAACGATGAGTTTCCTCAGTCCAAAAAGGAAGCTAGGATATGGGCAATTCAATTTCGATTTCTTGGAACAAAACTGCAGGAAACATTTCCTAGAAGACTAAGGTTATCGATAATGTCTGAAATCAGTGGATCGGCAACGGAAAGAGGCTCTATGGAATGAATAGCTGAAACCACATTCTTGGCATTACTCTCAATCTCTGCCACTTTGAAGTCATGTTGAATCGCAAAACGGGTTCCTTCACGAATGGCCATGCACTCTGCTATGTGAGAGGAAAAGTGTCCCATTGTTTTAATGGCTACTGCCCCCCAAACGAAACCCAAATAGTTGCGGATGACTACTCCTAAGCCGATAACATTGTTGGTGCCATCAACTGCCGCATCGACATTGAGTTTTAGTTTCCCGACCGGTGGTGGGGACAAGCCCAGCTCAACAAAGGTAGTGATTAGCGAGGAGACATTTAGGTGGTTCGAGAGCTTATATTCAGAGAGCCAAGATTCCACATACGCCAGAGCCAAAGCCACGGGACGGACGCAATTCCCATGGATAACTTCATTTCGCTCACTCCAGAGGAACCAAACATAGACGCACAGGGTCTCGAGGTCATTTCTAGAGATTTTTCCTATTATACTGAAGATAAAGCCAGCAAATGACTGCCAAGATTTATAGTACACTTGAGTGCTGAAGATGCTAGGTTTCTAGATGTCCTTAAAAGCAGGGCAGTATAGCAAAGCATGAATTGTTGTTTCAGCCTAAAATCCACATCGGGGATAGAAAGAAGAACATGGGATACCCCGAGTATAGAGATTGAAGGCTGTTGGGATGATATCATGGAAAGCTCTCCAAACAAAATTTTTTGACTTTGCTGGGGATTTTTAAGTTCTACAATAATTTCCACCAATTGACTAATTTGGAGTTGTCTGAACTAGTAGCATTCTCTCTTTGTTTCATGATTACTTTGTATCTTAACTTGACCGTGTAGGTGCTATTGTCAGTGAAATGCCAAACCATTACATCCTCTATATTACAAAAGCCCAAAGGAATATTCAGAATCACCGAGGAATCCACCGGCCAAAAAAAAAAAAGAACTAGAAGATTTTTTTGATTATATGATGGTTGAGTGATTGGTCTGAATAGCAATGCCCAGGGGATCCAAGGGTCCGAAAAAACTTTTATCGAAGAGTCGTTGCCCACCCTCCAACAGAGGCCCAGTTTTAGCGCTTCGCTTCCCCACAAAACACTCTGCCAAAAGGCACTACTCCCAGCTTTTGGGACCACATCCAGGAGAGAAGAATATTTGAAGTATTTATCCTTTAGTAAAAGACCAGCAAGCTTGTTTAGCAAGCATGGCTTGGTTGAAGCCAATCAAATCTCTTAAACCCATTCTACCCTCCATTTTTCCTTTGCAAAGCCTTTCCCACCGCCATCAACGCATCCTTTTTCTTGTCATTTGAGTCGCCCCAACAAAAACCAGCAACCAGAGATTGGAGATCATATGATATTGAGAGAGGGAGCTTAAAGATGCTCATAGCATATGTGGGAATAGATTGTACGACTGCTTTAATCAGGACTTCTTTACCCCCAATAGAGAAAAATTTCTCCTTCCAAGCTTCTAGTTTAGCTATCACACGATTTTTGATTGACATAATTGCTGCTCTTTTATTCCTCCCAATGAAATTAGGCAACCCAAGGTATTTGTCATAAGATCGGGCTAGAGCCAGGCCAAGAGCTTGTTGGATTTTATTCCTATCAGTTGTTTTGACATTTGGACTGAAGGACAAGGCTGATTTTTGGAAATTAATGGATTGTCCTGAGGCTTCTTCATAGCTTGCCAATATTGATTTGATGGCAAAGTTCTCGTCTAGTTTAGCCCTACAAAATAGAAGACTGTCATCTGCAAAAAAGAGGTGGGAAATTTTCGGTCCCTTAATCAAATTGTTAGCTTCAGCCGAGCGCAAACAAGATGAGAGGCCTTCTGCACAAATAAGAAAGAGATAAGGCAATAAGGGGCAGCCTTGCCTTAAACCTCGTTGCGGGATGACTTGACCATAAGCTTTTCTACTTACCATAAAGGCAAATTTTGATGTGGATATGCAATCCATGATAGTTGAAATCCAATGGCTGTGAAAACTCATTTGCTTGAACATTGCTTCTAGAAAACACCATTCAACACGGTCATAAGCCTTACTCATATCTAGTTTCAAGGTCATCCAACCCTTGTGCCCACCTGTTTTCTTCCTCATCGAATGCATGGTTTCAAAGGTAACAATGATATTATCGGTAATGAGACGACCCGGTACGAAGGCACTTTGGGATTCATCTATGACCGAAGGTAGGACAAGCTTAAGTCTATTTGCAATGACTTTGGTGATGATTTTGTAGATAACATTGTAGAGACTTATCGGACGGTAATCAGCTACCTTCTTGGGAGATTTAACTTTGGGAATCAGAACAATAGTTGTCTTGTTAAGGGGAGTCGCTGATTGTTTGCCACTCAGGACTCTTTGGCAGGTATGAACTACTGACTCACCAACCACATCCCAATATCTTTGGTAAAAAACTGCGTGAAATCCATCGGGGCCTGGCGCTTTAGAAGGGCCCATACTCAATAAAGCATTTTTCATTTCGTTAAGAGAGTAGGGAGCTTGAAGAAGATCATTCATTGGGGTGAGAATTTTCTTAGTCACCTGAGAGATAACCTTGTTTATACCTTTCGTAGTGGGGTAGCTGGTGGTAAACATTCTACAGAAGTAATGCTCGATAATTCTAGTGATGTCTTTCAAGTCATCACACCAAGTACCATCTTCGTCTTGTAGGCCGATAATCGAATTTTTATTACAACGCTGGCAACCTTTGCATGAAAAAGCTAGTATTTTTATCACCCCCTTGCAACCAATCGTTGGCGCCAATAATCTTCCTCAATCAAAATCAGCTATCTCTCTCCTTCTCCAAGGAATGAATACGGTTCCAGTCACTACTAGTTCTTCCTCTCTAATAGGCTACTTCAAGCTTTTTGAGCATAATCCTCATCTTTTTTGGGATATCACCAAAAGTATCTCTCCCTCAGGCTTTAAGCTTGTCTACACAGAGCGCAAGAGAGGCCATGAAGGAGGTTGTGCCCCATTAAGCCTAGGATTAGGGCCAAGTGTCTTAGACTATATTGCGGCAACTGTCTTCTTTTGTCCAGAATGGCTCAAAACGAAAGGGTCTAAAACTTGTATTTAGTTTTGCTTTCTCGTGACTTGACTCATCTAGAACCAGCTGGACGAGTCTGTGATCGCTCCCCCAGAAATCATGATTATAAGCCCAAAAGTGAGGATAGAGAGATTTCCACCATGAGTTTGCCACAAATCGATCGAGCCACTCTTGGATGTTTTCTCCTTCGCGACGATTGTCCCACGTGAGTTTTGCCCCTAAGTAACCCAGATCATTTAAGCAACAGTCCGCAAGAGCTCTCTGAAAATTGAGCATGTCTGCATTATCTCTTCAGTTATTTCCAACCCTTTCATTCTGGGACAGTGGAAAGAGTAACTCTTATTATTGAATATGTCATATTAGATTTGACTCGTTACCATTCTTTGAGATTGTTGAGATATTTTAGTTGCTTTCATTCCCTGTATTGGATTTACATATGCATTTTAATTGTGATTATTATTTCATTACTTTTGGGATGCTGAATGATAAAGTTTCCTATTTCATTTTCTTTTTTACTACTTAAGTCTGCAATGACTTGTCTTTCATCTGTGCTAAATACTCACTTGATAAGAATGCATGAATTGTTAGTCAACTTAATATGAATTATCAATTAGTATTTCAATTGTATAGATGATTAAATAAAGGCTAGTCTTAGTTGATTTTTTTTTCAATATGACTACTAAGTGGGAGATAATTTTTTTGCTAAACTTTAGTAATTATTTTTTGTTTCATTAGAAGAGTCGACGGGGGTATTGCTCGAGCATATTTAGATATTTTGCATCTCCCAAAATTTTTTCATGATAATAATAATGATAACCACTCTCAAATAATTAAGGTAACTCTAAGAATGAAAGATTGAAATGTTATTTTTTTGAGCAAGAACAAGGAGAAGTTTTATAATGAAAATCAAAAAGAAGAATAAGATCAAGAAAAGGTTCCAAATATTATCCTTCAATGGTAATTGGTAACCATTTTCATAAATAGTAACTTAATAGTCACTCTTGTAACTAATAACCAGTAACCAAATTAGTATATAGTTATTGGTTACTTGAATTAGTAACTAGTAAGTAGTAGATAAATTATTAACTAAATTGGTACGTTACAAAATTAGAAAACAATAACCAAAAAAAAAACTAGAAATAAGTAACCAACGACCAATTTGATAATTTTAGAAAAATGATATTTTTCCTTTTCAAAAATAGCATTTATTTACCAGATTTTTTAAAATTATTTTTGAACTACGTTTATATCTTTTTTTGCTTTTGATCCATTGATTCAATTCTAACGAGGTTAGCCACCACTAAAGTCTGAGAGTTGGCCATTTCTTTTGTAAGTAGAAGTAGAGAGTGGCTGCTTAATTTGAATAGTCTTTAAAATGTTTCTACTGTGTATAATACCTACTTAAATTAAGATTTTTATGAATGATATAGAGTACAACTTTTTTCCTAAGTTTAGTAAAATATAGATATATTATATTTTATTTTAGTTTCATGAAATTAGTAATCAAACTGGTTACTAGCAAATGATTATTGGTAACTAATCACTAATCTAATAATTACTAAGCAATGACTAATAACTAGTATTCAATCTGCTTATCATGTTTATAACTATTAACTAGTAACATGTATTGAAACTAATAACTCGTAATATATAAAAGATTGGTGACTAATAACTGAATTGGTCATTGGTAACTAGCTAGTAACTAGTCCCTAGTTTGAAAATCAATAACTAGAAAACTGTGAGTGACTGGTAGATAGTAACCACTAAATAAATAAGTAATTTTAAACTTGCTAACTAAACTAGAAATTAGGCACCATATTATGTACCAGTTCCGAGATTGGTAACCAATAAATAGAGAAACCACTAATTAGATTTGTTATTGGTAACTAAAATAATAGGTAACCATACTTGTCATTAGTAACCAAACTTATTATTAGTGACTAGATTAGTCACTAATTATCAGCTACAAGACAAGTAACTTGTAACAATAGTAATTAATTACTAGAGAAATCAGTTATCGTATTAGTTAAGTTAACGTATTAGTTATTGGTAATCATAGTAAGCATTAATCATTAAAAAAGTTCTAAATAAGAGTAACCAATAATCAAATTGACTACCACTTATAAGTAGAAAAAAGAGTAATTACTCCTATCCCTAAGATGAAAAAGAAAGAATTAGTACTTCGTTTTTATTAATAAAAAAAAAAAAAGAGAAAAAGAATTAAGAAACAAAGAAGAAATTTAAAAAGGGAAGAATAATTAAATGAAAAGAGGAGGAAAAAAACAACGGATAAAAAAGGGAGGTGGGGAACATGACTTAGTGAAAATAAAAATAGAAAAAGGGAAATTAAAACAAGAAAAAGAAAAAAAGAAAGAGAGGACTATGGGTCAATAAAAAAGATATTGAATAACTAGTAATAAGTAACTAGCTACCAGTCTAAAAACTAGTAATAAAATTGGTTACTGGTAGTCACTAATTTTAGTAGTTATCATAAGTGACCAAGTACTTGATATCTGCTGAGATAGTTGATTAACTATGATAATCAAAAAAATTAACGTTTGCAAACCAATATGATAATTAATTTGGTTATCAGTTTTTTTACTAATCTAATAACCAATAACTAAATTAATTAGTACTAATTAATAATTAGAGCAACTAAAAATTAGATTGGATATTAGTTACTAGTAACTAGCTTCCTATTTTGAAACTAATACCTAAATGGTTACACCATTATTAAGTACTCATTGTTTACTGAATTAGTTTGTCACCATAGGTAACTTAAGCGATTACCATAGGTTACTAAGTATTTATCACTAAGTATTTATCAAGGTAGTTAGTTACCAGTACCGAAGGATTTTTGTTTCCATTAACGATGATAAAACAAAATTACACTAAAATTCCAATCAAAAGAAATAAAATCTTATTTTAAAACAAACGAATTATAAAAATATGCACATATATATATATATATTACTAAACAAGAATTAAAAAAAAAAGTCATGTTCTCCCCGTTTTAAACAAGAATTAAAAAAATATGTTGTCCTTATTTTCCAAAGATTAAAATATAAAGGGCAGTACCTCAAATCTCTAAGAAATGGAAAAACGAAAAAAAAAAAAAGATAAAAGGAAGAATTAGTTTTAAAAAAGTAAAATGGGCAAAAGAATTAAAAAGAGAAATAAACAAAAGAAAATGAAAAAACATTAAAAACCGAACAAATAAAAAAAACGAAATTCAAGGTCCGAATCCATTATTTTATTAATGATTACCACCGCACCAATTAGTATTTCACATTAGGATTACATTTTATTATTAAACCAGTAGGAAAGAAGGATGGCTTTTAATTACAGTTTTGCCACCATATTTTTTACTTTATCACTTCTTAAAAACACCAACCATCTGAGGTACAAAAATGAATTATTTTCCCTGTACCATATATGTGTAATTTTTCCATATTTTCAATGGTAAAATCCAAAAAGACCCTAACCTAAATCGTTATTTGGTCATTAATTTTTTAAATTACCTCATATTTCTATTTTGTGAGAAATCTCATATTTGGTTTCTGAATTATATTTTTGTCTAATTAGTTTAGTTTATGAACAATTAAATGTCATACTTTACTATTCTGAATTTTTTTTCCCTATCACTAAAATCCCAATTTTAATAGGATTTTCCAAATAAGAATTAGGAAATTAAGACAAAAAAGAAAAAAATTGAGACAAAGTTTAATTTAGTGATCAAATCTAATTGAAAGCTAATGTTCCCTTCTTCTTCTGGGTCAAATTCAATGCATCTATTATCGGCATATTTTCTTCTATATTCTCTTCTACTTATAGTATCTTCATATTTTCTTAGGTCATATTTGGTACACTGTATAAAGACTCTATATTCTATTAATTAAACATAATATTGTGTTTAGTTGTACTTTGTATTATATTATTTAATACGATATTAAAATTTAATACAATACGAAAAGTATTATCTAATACAGAATAAAAGATATGTATTATACTATATTACATAATTTTAACTTTAATGTAGTATTATACAATACTCACTCTCCTCACTTTTTCTGTTCTTAATTTTTCTCTTTTCACTTTCTCTCTCACATCACTCTATTCTTTTCAAAAGTGGTATTTTTTCTAAATAAATTTTAAAAATAGTATTTTTCTAAATTTATATCTAAAAAGTAATTTTGTTGTAAAATAATTTTTTTAAAATTGGTAATTTTTCAAGCAGTATTTTCTTAAATATTTTTTGAAAATGGTATTTTTCTAAGTAAATTTTTGAAAATAATATTTTTCAAAATTTATTTTTTAATAACATCTTAATATAAATGCAAAATCAAATATAGTACTGGAATAGAATAATACAATATAATCTAATATAATATATTACAATATAATACGATATACCAAAGGTGGCCTCAGAGAAGAGAAGAGTCCATTGTTTCCATAAGTCTTTGAGGCAGTGCCATCTGAACAAAGTTATGGAGATTGAAACCGTCTTTGAACATTTCATCTGTCTGTCTCTTTCCTGTGAACCTCTCCAAGACTAGGATCCCATAACACATCTCCTTGTCTTAATGGCTCACTACCCATTGCGTACTCTACAAGCTCATAACAACAACAAATGTGTTATTATTATTTTTTTTCCTCAACAGATAATAAGTACAGTGAGTTTTATATTCCATTTAAGAATTATTACGTTGAAAAGGAAAAAAAAAAAAAAAGAAAGAAATCAATGGTATTTATTTGCTCATACTCTCTAAGAAAAAACATACTCTTATTTCTCTGCTTCGCTTCAATTGGTTTTCTGCATTACAGGTAAGAGACAGAGCTATTGATTTTGAAGTCTGTGTAAGTACGAGGTTAAGCTTCTTACGTTAAACTATTCTTTCATATGTATATATATAAATATATATATATATATATATATATGTATTTAGTAATGTGTTCTGTACTCTATAGAAACTAATGAAAAAAGTTGCAGCGGAGTAATTACCTGGAGCAGCGTAGCAAGTGGTTCCTTTAATCCCGATTGTGCTACTTTTGCTTTTGGAGAAGCCAATTGTAATAACCCAATTTTTACAAGGGTAAAACGGTCATTTTACCATATTAACTCTCTCTCTCTCTCTCTGTTCTTTTTCGCTCACTCTCGGCGAAGGAGGACTAAGGAGCGCCAACACTGTCTTGCTCACTGTCCAGCAAGCCTAGCCACCGGCGAGTCCCTCCTACATTGTTAGTAGCCTACACCGCCAGTCCTCGATCGTACTGAGCTCTGCATTGCTGGAAAATTCCATTAACGGCAATGAAGGAGTTTCGATTTCTGGCAATGATTCCGGCCATTTCAGGTTGTGTTCATGGGCTCGTTGAGTTCGTATCGTCGAGAGGAACCTCAAGATATATATTTCACGATCTCATTTTATCTGGTTTGAAAGTTGTCATTTTTAGGCATTTTGAGTTTTAAGTTTGACCTTTTAATCCGATCGTTAGATTTTATTTTTATTGTCATTTTTGGAATGTACTCAAAAAATGGAAAATTTTGATATCTATATATATATTGACTATACTTAGTGAGCGGCACAACAATTAATATCTAAGACTTAGATTTTATCTCGTTTTGTGTGTCACCAGTCTGGTGCCGGCCCGAAGCTGAATTGGTGGAGTTATATGTCTAACTTAGCTATTTTGGGTATTAGGAATTCAACGAAGAGGTTTGTTTATTGATTCGAAGCTTGAGAAGTTAGTTTTTCTCAAGTGAGCGATTGAGGATATGGAATTAGTTCCCACCCCTCCGAGCGATCGTCCAACGACACCTTGAGAGTTCCATAGTATGGTGTTACTATTCTAGTGAGGTAGGAATTCGATTACCTCTCTTTTACGTCGTTTGTAAATAAAACTTATTTTCTACAACATATGAGAACAAACGTGATTTTAGAACTTTTAAATATCTGTGATGGAATTGAATGGTATGATTTATATGTTGGATTACTCTAGGACTTTTCTAAGTACAGGTTACTTTGGGGATATATTAAAATAAGGCTATTATAGTACCCATTACTCTATAAAATTTAATTAATCATTTTATTAAAAACTAGAGCATCATTTGAACTTAAATTACTACATAGTTATTTTTATACATTAGTTCAGAACACACATATCATAGGATCACATATGAGTACCAGGTTAGTATCATGAGATTTTTATAGTATAGCGCTGCGGCCCAATCGGCAGAACCCGCACAGGGTATTTCTTTTGATTACCTCCTCATTTGACAGGTGTATGCAATACGGTTACCTCTCTAGATTTGGTAAGTGACACACGGGTGTCCTCTCTAGTTACGGACTAGGTGTCAGGTAGGTTGTATGGCATACGTAGTGCCAATACCCTGGTTTCCATTGATGAGAAGTGGTGAACTCATGAGTATGGATGGATTTATGTCATGTGTTTATGGACTGATTGATTTTCAGATATCATGTTTTCTGTATATCTATATATACGTGTATGTGCAGACGAACTATTGATTTTGGATAACATATTTTCTTACAGATATATATATAGTTATATGCATATACATATATGAACTATCAGCTTTGGAAATGAATATGTATAAGTATATACATATGGTTTTACAAGAAAAGGTGTTTTGGATTAAACTAACCATGCATGGGTTTTTCATCACTAAAAAGGATTTTAAATGAGGTAACAGCTTTCCTATTGAGCTTTTAAGCTCACCTCTTCTATTTTCCTTCCTTTTAGGTAGTTGTTCATTCGAGTTAGTTGTCTCGATGGCTAGGCAAGTCACTTGGCTTACGTATGCGGTCTTATTCCTATTCTTTTTCGGTAGGTCATCATAACTTGTTTCATTCTTTTTATTTTTAACTATTTAGCCAAGTTTGTTGTTTATGCTAAGTGAATGTAAGATGACATATTTTCTATTATTTGAGGATTTGATGTATAAATGGGATTCTTTGATTCCTAAAGGGCATATTTTTAAAGTTTTAAGTACTTGCAATTTTGACAAAATTTATAAGTTAAATTTTAGACATTCGAGTTAAAAATTTGAAAAATCTATTAAATTAACACTGTATTTCTATTAAACCAAGATTTGTAAAACTTAACTATAATTTAACCAAGATTTGTATTAAATCAACACATATGTTGGATCGTGACACCGGTGGTGGTTGAGATCAACCTTGCTAGCCCGAAATCACCTATATATGCATTCGGTCCGTTTTCAAGAAGAATGTTGCTAAGGCTTCAAGTCACAATGAATGATCAAGTATTCGCAATGATTATGTAGATAACATAATGAAAGGCCACACCAACACAACAATATTTAGTAGTTGAATAATGTCCAAATTCCTTGATCAGTTTTGATCGTTGGTCACTGAATGCAGCCACTTCTCTAGGCTTACATTTGACATGTACTTGAAGACTAAAGCCTTCAATTCATTATTATTGCAATCGGTGCTAGAGCAACATGTCAAGATCATAACAAGATTCTAGTGCCTGATATTCCTCAATGCATTGCATTCAGAAATGAAGGTTTTGGAAGCCATTTTCTATTGAAGATTAGAACCTTTACAGCAACCATATTTTCTTCTGATAAAAAACGTCTTTATATACAGAGCTGAAACTTTATGTTCTAATCGACATGCTTGGAAAGAATCTATTAGTAGCCTGATAAATCCTCCAGTATGAAATGCTTGAAAGAAAGCTTGACGAGGGTCTATTAGTTGATTTTCACGATCTCCTCCTCCTATGGAAAACAAAAAATCCTGAAAACATAAGGAGAACAATTGCAATGCAAATTATTATAACAATCCATAGTTTGAGACCATTGGTCTTACCTTGTTTGGATTCTTTGCTAGGGCATCTTGGAAGTTTCTATTTTGCTACATGGCCACAAAGCTTAGTGTTAGGTCTGTTTATCAAGTATTACTGAATAAAATTAATTTCTAATTAATTAAGTGAGGTGGTAATGTTGAAATTGTAAAAATAACACAAGATATTTTTACTTGGTTCAGTTATCTCCCGATAACCTACGTCCAAGAGGCTACGCCTAGAGAATAAACACTATTAGTAAAGTTTGAATAAATACAAATACTAATTTGACTTAAACAATAAAAGATTCCCTCTTTTGATTGTCACAATATAAATGTATTCTTTCACTAACGTATCTAGCGAGCACCACTCAGGTACTTCGTTCTTCTGAAATCCCTTCAGGTACTTGAAGTCGATCTTCTCCCGAAGATAATCAGCACCTCTTCCGAAGCATTATCACTTAAATGACTAGGACACCTCCTAAGTCTAAAATATGGCTAAAAGAAAAACTTTTCTTTTAAAACTGAAAAATACAATAACTGGTCTCTCTACCTAAAGCTACTCTTGAGTGGTCTTTAAATAGAGAAGAGAGCAAGCCTTCACATATAAGATCTGCAAAATATCAATTAAGAGCATTTAATATTAATTATAAGATTTGCAAGATCAGCCAAGTTTGTTACTAAACTTAGAAAATAGATCTGGAAAGTAGTTGCTGATTCTGTCCACGTGTTGTAATATGGTCTGTCAACCTAGTCATGTTGTAACATAAAAGGAAAGTTTCAAATTACTTTCCTAGTATAAAAAAATAAGTCACTCAAACCTATTTGACAGCTAATAATACGAATTAGAGTAACTTTAATCAGTGAGAATCAGTACAAATGAGTTAAGAAAACTTCCCTAAAAGATATTACACATAAAATATTCAATTAACGGAATTTCCTTAATGAAATATATACATATACTCAAAACCAATTTAGGAAAAAGTCACTTACCAATTCATTCTCAATTGAATCTATCTATGCATTAATATGATTAGTTTTTTTATGTTTGACAACTATACAAATCGTGACCTAAAGCATATAAAAGAAAAATATGGAAAATACTGAAAAACTTATTCAGGTCAAATATTTAGTCGCATATTGTAACATGACCGTAAAACCAGCTATGTTGCAATATGAAGATTGCCAACAGATTATTCGCTCTTTCAATCTCCCCCTTTGGTATCTTTTAGATAAATATTTGAAATACCTGCAAAACAAGGTCAGTATATATCCAAAATCAAAATGTGCTTTCTCCTCTTTTTGGACAAAAGATCCAAAGGCAAAGAAAAAACAAGTGATAAAAATTGTTAATCACAAAACAACTAATGAAACTAGAACATGTTGAAATATCAGAACACAAAAGAAATTAATCCTATAGAAAATTAAACACACTCAAATTGTATCAAACTTATACAAACCAAGAAAATGAAAAAACAAAAAAGAAAAAGAAAGAAACACATAAAGATCAAATATTGTCCATGTCC
Source organism: Parasponia andersonii (assembly GCA_002914805.1). Taxonomy (NCBI): domain Eukaryota; kingdom Viridiplantae; phylum Streptophyta; class Magnoliopsida; order Rosales; family Cannabaceae; genus Trema; species Trema andersonii. Next base: position 568,997 of record JXTB01000058.1, read on the forward strand.
ACATCCAGTTTCTTTGCAATGGCAGTAACCATTTTCTTGATCTTTGTAAGCCGGGCTTCTTAATCTGTGGATGTTGTAATAGCAATAGTAGTAGGACCTTGTGTACCAATATTAGCAGTAGCTTCAAGCTTCCTCTCAACTGGATCTTTCTCCTTAAGCTTGAACACGATGTTGGATGGAGTGGCTGTGAGGAACTCAGAGTCATACATGAGAGGGTTTTGCTGGGATAGAATCCCATAGATAAGTGATGGAAAGATCAGCCTCTTTTTGGGATGTTTGAGATTGCGAACATTACAAATCTGCTCAAAAATTAGTTGTCCCAAGTTCATTGGTACACATGTTCTAACATCATACATAAAGCTAGCAATATCAAAGTGAATAGTTGAATAGTGTGTGGTAGGTCTCCAATTATGCATAGCAATCCGATAAAGTCCTCTGTACTTCAAGGTCAGATCAGTAACTTGAAGAATATCCTCTTTAGGCTACTTTTTCTTTGTCCTAAGTAACTCAGTAGCAACCATGTCTTCATCAAAAGACTTTTCAAACTCATCATGAGATCTCAAAGGTACACCGAGAAAATCAGAAATCACTTGAGGTGAGAAGTCATACACATGATTTCTAACAAAGATCTTGTGAAAGGTAATGGAATCAGGTTCATCAAATCCATCAGTAATATTAGTATAGAATTCCTGAACTACCCGAGACACAAAACCTTTGTTTTTAAACACAATATTATCCCATCCCTGATCTTCAATGGCTTTTAACACACAAATACTTAAAAAATACTTAGAATTGATATTTCTTTCAGGAATAAACTAATATTGACCATAGACATTCATTGATGCAGCAATTTCTTTAGTGTAGTACCAAGGAGTAAAGGCATTATGAATATTATAACCTGGTGTGGGTGTTGTAGAAGTGGAAACACCCTTTGCCTTCTCAGCTGCAGTGGACTTCTTAGGTTTCTGAGTGGCTTGTTTGCAGGACTGGCCAACCGACTTCTTAGAGGGTTGAGCAGCAAGAGTAGCCAACGAAGTAGCTACTTGTGTTAGAACATCAGGTTGATTCTGGTCAATAGCGGAGGTAATTACAGCAAGTGGGTGCTGTGTTGGAATATCAAAAATAGTAAGTGACTTCTCTAATTGTGTCGTAACCAGGGTCTACAATTCAGTGGGTTTCAATGTTACAACAGCCTTTTTTTCAAGAATAGGTTCTGAAAGCGATGTTGTAGCAGGGACTTCCATTGATTCTTGATTATGAAGACTCGATTTAGAAGTCTTACCATCATCTCCTTTTCTCGGAACCGACTTATCTGTTGAATGAGCAATTGATTTTGAATTGGGGGAATGAGAAGAATCTCTTGAATCAGTTGGTTTCTGTGATTCGATGGGTTATGATGGAACAACCTCTGGTTCAATCACCTTCTCCGGCAACGATGGCTTTGTTTTCGCAGAGGTCGGCAAGACCACTGATTTCTGCTTCTTGGTCGGCAGTGAAGTGGGTGACGCTTTCCCCTTTCCTTTCGGACCAGGAGCAGACTTGCTCTTTTTCCCTGATCTAGTGTTAACCATAACTGGCAGTTTGTGTAGGAACAGAGAAAACGAAAAAACAAAAACAAAGAAAGAAATAGGAAGAAGAAGAGACTACGGCTGAGATGATTTGGGATTTTAGGGTTGAAACAATCTGAAAATATATCCCTTTAGTTACCTAAAATTTGAAAAAGAAACAAATAAAAATTAGAGCCAAAACGCTTGGGAAATAACTGCCATGAATAATTTTGGAACGTGTTCTAACAGATGATGCCACCCTGCAGTTTTTCCATAAACCGTCTTTTTAAAAAAAATCAAGATCTATAAATATCTCAATGTTATAACATACCTTATTTTACCACAAAATCAAAATTTAATATTTATGGAAAGCTAGAATGAAAAATTGAAACAAATAAAATTATGTCAATCATAAATTAATTTTAAAAATAAATAGGACTTGCTAAGTTTATCAAATAAAATTTCCGGATTTCTTTTAGATTAATTAATCATCAAGGATTGAAAGACAACTAACTTACCTTAAAAATGTTGATCTCCACGAAATTTTATTCTAAATTTCAGGCTATAAATGTGTGCTGTGATTTCTTGAGTAGTACATCTTTGTTTATTGCTACTGCCCTTTTTTTATTTTTTATAACAACACAAAAATAAAGCACCCACAGTCAGTAGCTTTCACTCTATCACTGAGGTAGCCCTTTTTATATGGTAGATCGTCCTCTAATGTATTTGTGATACATAGTACTGGATTACTCATGGATGGCTTTCACACATTAGTGTAGGTAGCTTTTCTTGACTAGGGAGCCTGTTTTACAAAATTTTTCTAAGATCAAAAAAACAAAGGTTCATCAGTTAAAATTCAATCCAAGATAATCCATCTTTCATCAATCAATCCAGAAATTTCATAAGATGAGATAACAAAGACTGCATATTAGAAAATCAAATTATGATTAATAAAAATTTATCTCTTTCAAAATTTCTTTTAAACTTTCCACACACAAAAATTTCAATTTCAAATTGCAAAAATTTGGCATAAAATCAAACAGAAATATTTACATAGAACAAATTCCCAAAGACTTCCTCAGGAAATCAAAACGCACAAAATAGAACAAATTCTTTGACTTCACCATCATGTCATCAACATATACCTCCATTGTCTTGCCAATTTGTTTTACAAACATCATATTGACAAGACGCTGGTAGGTTGCTCCTGCATTGATGAGTCCGAAGGGCATCTTTTTGTAACAGTATAATCCTCGATCAGTGATGAACGAAGTGTACTCCTCATCTAGTTCGTACATGGAGATTTGATTGTATCCAGAATATGCGTCCATGAAACTTGAGAGTTCATGCCCCGACATCGCATCTACAAGCTGGTCGATTCTTGGAAGGGGAAAGCTGTCCTTCGGGCATGCTTTGTTGAGATCTGTGAAATCGATGCATGTTCTCCACTTCCCGTTGGGTTTCTTTACCAAAACTGGGTTTGCAAGCCAGTTCGAATAAAAAGATTCCTTGATAAATCCAATTTCGAGCAACTTTTCTACCTCTTCTTTCAGCGCGACGTACCGTTCTGGATTCATAGCTCTTCTTTTCTGCCGTACGGGCTTCTTTGTTGAATCTATGTTAAGACGGTGGCATATAATATTCGGATCGATCCCGACCATGTCTGAATGTTGCCATGCAAAGACATCCAAGTTAGATTCTAGAAAAGTGACCCATGAAGCTCGCACAGGTTCTTGAAGCCTCGCTCCAATTTTTAAAATCTTGGAGGACCTGTCAAATAGCAAATCCTCCAAGTCTTCAATGGATCCTAGTTTGAACTCTCCATCGATTTCTCGAGGGTCGAGGTCTTTGCTTGTCGTTTTGATTGACATTTTGCCTGACGCTTCGACTGACACTTCGACTGACGCTTCTACTGAAGTTTCTCCTGACGCTTCTCTTTGGACCATCATCGTGCGAGGTGTCAGATCCTTTGCTGTGAGCTTTAAGGAGTTGTTATAATAAGTCCTTGCATCATATTGGTTGCCATGCACCTCGCCTACTCCTTGCTGAGTCGGGAATTTCATAGCGAGATGATAGATCGATGTTACTGCTCGAAGTTCCCTCAGTGTTGGTCTTCCCAGTACAGCATTGAATGCAGAGGGGCAATCTACAACCAAGAACTAGGTCATTACCGTTGAAACCCTAGGATAAATTCCAACATTGACCATTAACTTGATCACGCCCATAGGCATTATGCTGTTACCAGTGAATCCATAGAGTGGAGTGACGACGGGCTTTAGGTCGCTTTTATTCAACCCCATCTTTTCAAAGGCGTCGTAATATAGGATGTCAACAGCACTTCCATTATCGACCAATACTCACCATAATTGCGTACTTCCACAATTGATCTTTATGACCAACGTATCATTATATGGATAATGGACTTCCTTCGCGTCTTGTTCCGTGAAGGTAATAACCATATCTGGTACTCGCTGAAGCTTTTGTGGTCGTTGTTCAAGATGCATGACGTTGGTCAATGGCTGCTGTCGAGCTTCTCACGCATACCTATCCTGTGCTCTCTTGGAATCTCCCCCAATGTGCGGTCCTCCGAAAATAGTTCTCACCTCGGGCTGAATTTCTGGAGGTCGCTGTCGGTTTTCTTCTCACCTTTCATTATTTTGTTTAGAGTACTGCCGCAGCCACCCTTCTTTAATCAATCTTTCGATCTCATCTTTCAGGGCAAAGCAGTTATTGGTATCGTGTCCAATGTCATTGTGATACCGACAAAACTTATTGGGGTCGCACCTCGCTCTATCTCTTTTCATTGGTTCCGGTTGACGATACCGCTCCTATTTGTTTATGACTGCATAGATATGATTTATGGGTGCGTTCAATTCAGTATAATTATTGAACCTCATAGGAGCTCTTGGAATCTCCTGCTTTTTTCTGTTTGGGCTGCTTCTCAGTCAGTTGTTCACTACTCCTTTTGTTCGACTTCTTATTTTTGTTATTGTTTGTCGTCGCATCTTTGGCAGCATCCTTTCCTCCTCCCTTTATCGTCTTAAGGTTTTCGCGTGAAGATTCCACCCTTAAGTGCTGACCAACTCTTCAATAGAAGTCTTCAAGTGTTCTACATTCTCGCTCAAGTAAATCTTCCCAGAGTTTAGATTCTGGTCGTACCCTAGCCATCATTAGAGTTAAAACTCCTCCTTTAGGTGAGTTGTTGACCTTTGCTAATTCTGAGGTAAAGTGATTTAGATAAGATCGTAGAGTTTTCTCTGGACCTTGCCGAATAGCAGACAGGCTGACCAATGGAACAGTGAAATTCTTCGCAGCTTGGAATTGCCTCAAGAATGCAGTCTGGAGTTGTTGCTAGGTTGAGATTGAGCCGGACTTGAGTCCTCGAAACCACTTCTTTGCTGCTCCCGTGAGAGTTACAGCAAAACATCTGCAACGTGCGAGATCATCAACACGATGAAGTTCCATCAGGTCACTGAAGTGATCCATATGGTCCTGCGGATCAGTTTTCCCATCAAAAGTGTTTATGGTGGGAAGTTTAAATCCAGCAGATTAGGCGGCAGCTTGAACCTCCTCGCTGAACGGGGATTAATGATACCCATCAGCGAGCTTATCGTCCCAACCAGTAAGTGCATCTAAAGCAATCCTTAGATTATGAACATCGATGTTCAAAGGGAGAACATTCTCTCTTACCAGTGGCAGGAGTGGCCTTTGATCGTTGTCACGATATAGGGCGGGTTGGTTTGGTAGGGTGTGCTGCAATCTTAGGGATTCTGACGAAACAGTGCGACGAGATCGACTTTGGTCGTTGTGATGCGATGTGGATCGTTCCTGACTACGTCGCTGATCCAGATGTTGTCTCAGATCTGTAGGGTTCTGTTGAGATTCCCTACTGATCCTTTCAAAGACACTCCTCGATTGACGTTTTTGCTCGCATTCAAGATAATCACAATTGACGGTTGCTCTCTGGAAATGTTGTCCACGATCACGATCAGTACTCGAATTTTCAGTACCAGATATCAGAGGCAAGTCTGCGACCTTACCTTTTCCCTTAGAGATGAAATCTCCTCGACGCTCCTGCCGGGTTTTAGGTTGGTCACAGTTCCCTGTCTCCAGAATCTGAATTCCTCTCTCAGGTTGTTGAGCAGGACGTTCTCTGGGACGTTCATACTATGGTGGAGTTAGCATCTGTCCCTCAGCAAGTCGTCATAGAGAGTCATTAATCTGACTTGTAATTTGCTGAAGGTTCACCAGTGCTTCCTCCATGCGATCCTGTCTCTGGACAATATTTTCTAGTGCGGTCACAGTAGGCTGATCCTGAGTGGGATCTGCCTGTACAGCAACGGTACTTTGGGGATGATTTGGGCTAGTTCCGGTGTTTCTGGTAGTGTTTCTGGTATTTGCCATTGTTGAAAGAAACGGAATGGACAAAATTTTCTGCCGGAATAGCCCTCCTTCTAGCGCCAATTGTTGACGGAGGTTTTGTCAACAATAAATTTATAAAAATTGCAAGATGTGGCTTGTGTGTGAAAATGGTTAATTAACTAAAGTAAATAAAGAGACAAGAATTTTATAGTGGTTCAGCCCCAAAAAAGATGAGCCTACATCCACTGTTTTTATTACTATTTTCTGGAGAATTACAAGAACTCAAAATTACAATGTATTGTCCGGAAAGAAGAAGCAAGAGTTTTAAAAAGGTTCTCCCAAAAATTCCTCAGCCTCCCAAGATCAGAAAAAGTCCAAGATCCCTCACTGAAATATTGAACTCCCTTTATATAGGTAAGGATAATTCAATATTTTCCAATTATGAGAATGGGTAACTGTATAATCGGGCAATACAATTTGAGTAACAATATAACTGGGTAATCACTTAAATGAGATGACTGGTCGATCTTTAAAGAGAAACTTTTGTTTCCCTTTCTTTGTAAGTTACCCGTTTGACGAAGCTTAGTCTAGTTTCCTTTTCATTCTGGTCGCACTTAACTCGTTCGGAGGAGGTCGCTTTAAAATTGTTCGGAGGAGGTCGCACTAAACTTATGCAGTGAATATCGCACGTAACTCTTTCGGAAGAGGTTGCACTTAATCTTATTCATGCGACCTTACATAGGATTTTAGACCGCACAATAAGCTCTATATTTGGTTCTATGCTCAACTTCAAGTTAATGTATTGTACTATTAGTATTATAAAATAGGGAATCAATTCTGCTAGTTAATGAGTTGTTTGTATCATGAGTGGAATTCTGGGTGTGGATTTGAAGATCTGGGTGTACCGAATTGTTGGATTTTGGGTCTGTAAGTACGACGGGTTGTGAAGGCTAGGCAGTTATGGATGATGTATTGTTCTTGCCTCTGTTCCGTTCTTCGTCGAAATTCAAGAAATTTTTATTTTTATTATTTCAACCTTTTTTTTTTTAATTTAAGTGAAAAAAAAGCTTAAAATATATATATTAGTATTAACCACGTTTTTAATTAATTCAATAAAGGTAAAATGACCTTTTTTTCCAAGTGAAAATATACATTTGCAGCAAAAGCTTTTGTGAAAAAACTCAAATTTCAAGATATTTTTGTGCATTAACCCTTTCTATAAACAAAGAAATAATTAGCTGCCTTATAATAATACATTAGTCCGAGGAAGGAGCAAATGCTATATTTGATGTTTAATACTACACTCCAAAAGAAATACGTGTGATTCATGTGTAAAGATTTTAAGTCGTGAGGTTCATTTTTATTAGTGTTTGTAGGCCTTAAGCTAAGCTACAATTATCTTTTAAGTATTTGACAGGGCGCATCAATAAAAATGTAAGATTCATATGTAAAGATTTTGAGTCGTGGAATTCACATTTATTAGTATTTGTGATGCTTAATACTACAAATATTTTTAGCATTTCTCTAATTAAAGTGTGTATTCACTCATAAATTTTATGGTTGATTTCCTAATTTTAGTGTTAAGTGTTAAATGTGTCTCCTGATATTAATTTTTTAATAATAGGTTTTATTTTATATCTCTTTTCGAATAATGTAGTATATATCAATAATTTTTGGAATTATTAACAAACAAAATTTAGGTTTACCCCTCAAACCAAAAGGGAAATTATTATATTTTCAGATAAAGTCTATAAATAAAAAATGGTATGTGTCAAGTGTCATAAGAATGTCAACTAAAACTCAGATTAGCATTGGAGGCTGAAATAGACAAAAGGGTCATTCTTTGTTTGTTTGCCTAATAACTGGTAATCGTTTGCCCAATAAACTGGTAAGTGGCATTTAGAGTGCAACATTGAAACTTGTTAGAATATCTGAGACACTCTACGTAATATAAAGCGAATATTAAAACCAAAAAAAAAAAAAAAAAAGAAAAAGAAAAAACTTATAACATGGGAGGCAAGGAAGTCAGTCCACTCCATTAACCAAACTAGGCCAATTCTTCTCCTGTTATTTATTCCTATCCTCTTTCTAGTAGTTGTGGTTGATGATGTCCTCCTCCTACTTTTTTTTATCTCCTTAAAATACTCTCTCTCTCTCATACACACACACACACACTCAATCCTCCCAAAAGAATAGTGATATGGGATGACCGTCTTTACTGTGATTCGTCGGAGATTGAGCTCCTCGAAGGTCTCGATCATTGAGCAATTTGGTTGGCCAGAAATTGCCATCCGACATCGCATGCTGACACCATTAGCACGTGAAGCCTCGTCGTGAGGTCATAGACAAAACCCAACCCCTCTCGGTCGTCAACTCAAGCAAGACTGCGGATTGAAACTTAAAAGAGTTTTTTCTTCTCTTTTGCTTTCTCTTTCTCTTTCTCTTTTGGGAATATTTGATGATTGAACTTCAGTTCAACACAACTTGTCTTTCAGTTTCATGTATGAATGTGCAATTCTATGGAAAGGATAGGGAACTTCTCTAGTAATTGCTTATGGTAATCTTTAATGGAAGTAATATACAAAAATTTCTTACTGCTTCCAATCCTTATTTCTACTGGAAAACTATTCAGGCGTGTAACATTAAAGCTCAATAAATTAAGTCGGGTTTGGAGTAACTATAAGACATCATTATTTAGGAACTCAATATATGCTCTTCTACAGCCCTCTATTAGTTTAATATGTCATTCAAACATGGTAACTGCCATTTGATTGATGGAGAGCTATTGTTGTATGAGAAAACGATACGTCGTTTAAGCCCCCAGAACTAGCCCTTCCTACTGACCACCAAAGACCCGTCAAGAATCTACTAGGGAAACACCGGAATGAGGTTAGAAGCATTTAGTCACTTTACGTGGACGGGTTGGTAGGAACAAATGGGCCTAGAGCAAGCATAGTGATATAGAACCCTGAAGAAGAAATCTGAAGCACCAGTTGTGCCCAACACCACTGGTAAATGCCTAATAATAATTTTAGATTGTAATTAAAAACTGAGATTAGCATTTGAGACTGAAATCAATAAATTATTCTAAAAAAATCAATAAAATGGTAAATGTATGTTATTCTTTATTTGTTTGCTTAACAGATTGGTAATTTTAGTAATTTATAGAGAATTCAGAGAACATATTTAGACACTTTACATAATTTAAAACAAATATATATATAAAAAAATAGTAAATTGTAAAAAAAAAAAAAAAAACGTACCATGCGATTTAAGTGTTCTATAATTTAAATCCTAAAATTTGAAATCTGTAAAATAATACTATGATATTAAAAATTTACAAAAATTAATATTTTGCACTAATTTTTTGACTATTGTTAGTGATAAAAAAATAATAATAGTTTTTATTAAAACTGAATTAGTAATTATTATTTTCATTAATTTTAATAATAATATTATTTTTTTACGTATTAAAATTATTTAAAAAATTAATCTAATATATAATTTTTAAAATTTCTTAATTTTAGGATATTATTTTACACTATCCAAAATTTATATTTTAAATTATAGAAAACAACCTCAAACTATTTGGGAAAGAAAGTCAGTCGAGTGAGTCCTTTTAAACCAAACAAAGCCATCTCTCATTTTCTTATTCCTTCCCCTTTCAAGTGGTTGATTATGTCCTCCTCCTGCTTTCCTCCCCCTCTCTCGCAGTCTCACTCAACCCTCCCAAAAGCGACAAGGTCGGCGAAACCAATGACGTGGCGCCAACTCAACGTTAAAATCAAGTGGGGTCTCCAAACGGGTCCCACACTATGAAGAAAGCCGACGTCACACTATCTAAATCACCGGCCCACCGGATCTGAAAACCGACTCAAAATCGAACTTCATAGACGGCGTTCGAGTCCGACGTGTGCCCCTCTGGGTCCCACCCTCCTACTCCCCTCTCTCCCGTATTATAAAAACAGACCCCCTCTCTCATTCTACCTCTTATCCTTTTCTATTTCTCACAAATTAATTTTTGCGTGGGAGATATTTTTTTCTCTCTCTACACCCAAAAAAAAAAGATAAAAAAAAAAAACCGAAACAAAACGCAAAGAGAGCCTCTTTATCATCTAAACCACGCGATTCGGGAGCTTCGAACCGATTCTTGGATTCTGTTTTTAGGGTTTTCAGATTAAGATTTTTCCGAAAACGAAGAATTTGTGTGTTTTGTGTGATTCTGAATCAAGAAATTTTCTCAGATCAATCTTTCGCTTGCTTTCTTCTTCATCGTCATCTTCCGCCATGGCTGATTCGAGGAACGGAGATTTGTACGGTGACGATAGGAACGGCGTCGTCGATGACCAATCGGACGGCGTTGAATTCGATGATGATTCTTCTTCGTCTACTTCTTGCTATTCGGGTGCTGGATCTGCGCCGAGGAGGGGTGAGATTGGGCTCGAGGAGCGGTTGACGGAGATTCTCGTGGAGGAAGCTGATGGTGATCTGTTGCTTCAGCAGAACAATAGGGAGGATAGGGTTTTACAGTGGTTGCAGGCGCTTGATATGCAAGTTATAGGTGCTTGTCGAACCGATGAGAGGCTGAAACCTTTGTTGAAGATGAGCGCCTCCAACGGCGTCGCTGAAGATCGCTTGCTTGCTCATTTAAGCCAGGTACGTATATATATATTTGTATGTATATATGTGTAGGTGTGTATAGTCCTCTTTTAATTACGAAAAGTTCTTTGTTTCGATTTATCGGAAAGCTTGTGTTTTTTCGATTCTATGTAGGAAATTTAGGATTGGTGGCTGGTGAGGGTTCCGGGGTTTTACTTACCTACTCGCCGTGAGTTTTATACGTGGGAATCCAACTTAGTTGTTTAAGTATAAAGATCTATGGATTTTCCGTTTCATCTGATTAAATTTTGTGGTCATTAATTCATTGGAGCTATTTTTTTCATGTAGTTGACTAAGTGTTTCATTTGTTTTGGTGAACAGCATTTTGAGCCGGCGGAAGTGGGTATGCTGGCCAGGTGCTTCTGCATACCTCTAGTTTCGATCCGTGTGGGGAAGATCAACAAGCAAGGGACTCTACTGTGTCCTACTGCTCAAAGGTAACTTCAATTGTATGGATATCGGAGTGCCTTAAGGCCTTTTTGATCAAATTTGGTGTCTGTGCAATATCTTTGTTTATCATAAATCTGTTAGTGATCTTGCCCCTTATATAGTTCATGCTCTGCCTAGTTTCTACAATTTGTTTGGTTAATTGTGTTGCAATAGTTGTTTTCATTTTGAAAGTGATTGATTTTTATTATCATAATACCTAGTTATACATTTGGGTTGGTAAATTCTTCTTGTTTGTTGGTGTTATGGGGAAATTCATATTGTTTTAAGCCTGTCCATTCTTAGTTTAGATGATAATGAGTGCACATATCTTTGTTTGTTTTGTTCTGCATAGTATCTAGTACTTAGTTTCTTTTGCTTTATGATCATACTTTTGACATTTCATGCAGGCAGCTAGTTTAACATTTGCCTATTATTAATGTACAAAAGTAAGTTCGAGTCCGTCTGATATGAACTCATAGGTCATCGTGTTTTACCTTTGTTTCTACATGCTTTGTCCAGTGGTATTTATTGTTTGTATTGGCTACCTTTAAGATTTTGTATAACTGCCTTTAGTTATACTTGTATCTCTTTAGTATCTCTTTACTTTATAACCGTCAATTAAATACCTAACAAGAAATGTCCCTTTCTTATGCTTCATTTCGGCAAGTTCTATTTGCTTGATATCTTAATGTCACACTGCATAGTCGTGGTTGCAGTTTGACATGGGGCGGCACCATAGAGGGGTTAGTTTGGTGATGTACTTTTGCCATGTAACTTATGAGTGTGAAACCTAACCAAAATGGGTTAGGAGAAATATGATTCAAGCAGTTCAAAGAAGTTGCAGTATGGTCTTGTTTTGTTGTCATTGCGCATGTGTCTGTATTCAGTTTTTCTTCTTACTGCTTACCTACCTACCGTCTTTTGGGCTTTTGCTTGGATATTTTGTTGCTGCTTGATGTCATTTGATATTAATAGGTTTCTTTCATTTGTAATTTCAAGTTGGAGTGTGACTGTTTTAGCTCTAACGTCAAAATTGCTTGCATATGTAATGCTGCTGGAAGTGTATCCCTTGGTTTGTTGATGTTGAGTAGCATCTAGGAGTCTATGTTTAAGCTTATTAATTAATGGTGACGATGTTCATCCTTCCAAATGAATATATCTTTTGACTTGTAGGTAAAGTGGGCGTATTCTATTATGATCTCTGAATTAAGAGGAAGTAAAGGTAGTTTCATAATCCTATATTATATAGATTGTTGCTGCTTTTTGGATACGTAGGAATGATGTTTTAATTGAAATAGAATGCCAGTTTGTAAAATTTTTGATACTGGTTTATGTCATTGTTTGTCTGTGTGATTTTATATTTTTTTTATTCCATTGTTGTTTATTATCCTGAATTATACTTACCTACATCTAACTACTCGTTTTGTTAGTTGTAATTCTACTTTATTGCTGGCTTATTTTTTGTTCACTGTGGTGTAGTGGCTCACTTTTGCTTTTAGGCTTCTTGTGTTTTTACTTTTATTTTATATCAGGCAATTTCTGGATGACTTTGATTTTGATGGTATGTATTGGGACTCAGCCAAACTTATTGCAATTGTATCTCCATATTTTATGGCATATGATTGTGCAAAATACACGTTATCATTTCTAATTAACCAAACTGATAGAATAGGTACTACTCATAAATTAAACATAATCAAAGGTGGTTTGAAAGTCATCCATCTTGCAGCATTTGTCTGCACCTTTTACGTCGACCAAACAACTTTTTGTGCCGCTTTCCCTTCCTCCTCTTTTTGTCCGATCATTTTAGAGTTTAAAATATCTACTACAAAAGAAACAACTCTTCAAATATTGTATATTCAATAATTTATGTAGCTGATACTTTAAAGGGAACGAGTAACGTGTGGTTTATTTGTTGAAGAACAGTTAGCTACCTGAGAATAGAAAGGGTGGGGGAAGATAATGGCATCTATATGTTGAGGGTGGGAAAGATTGTTAGTCGATCTTGGGTCCGTTAGAGCTAGTTTCAGATATTATTTGTTCTATTTAATCGTTGATACTGTTAGGGTATTTAGTGTTCATACTCTGTTTTTTCATGGATTCTTTAGAAGAAGGGGGAAAAAATTAATTAGGTTAGAGACTTTCCATAGTTCTTCCCTATAGTGAAATGGGTGAGATAAGGTTCGTTTAGGTATAAGTCTAAGAATCCATCATCCTTAAAACAATAATAATCCTACTTTATTTTTTTTAGATTGAGTTGTTTATTTATTTACTATGGAAACTGTAATTGTTACTTATTTACTTTGCCATTTATGACTGCTATTTGTGTAGGGCTGTTGAATTTTGAGCTTTCATTTATTATTTTCTTCTGTGTTTGATATATATATATATATATATTTATATATATATATATATATATATTTATATATTTGGCATGTGATTTTAAATATCTAATACTTGTGATTTGTTTTTTTCACCCTTCTTGAACACAGGGGAAATCTTAATCTCACAGTGTTGCCAACATCTGACTTATGCCTCTCTTTTGTTGGTGATGATGGTCACACTGAGAGGCTATTTATCATAGGTAGCAAATCCCAGTGTTCCTCTGTAACAATAGAGGAGATTGCAGCGGACAATTCTGGCCGATCTTTCCTTATAAAAGTCCCAGATGGCCAAACTTCTTATTTTTGGTGCTCGGAGAAGTCAAAGCTCCTGGGTATCGAGTTGCTAGCGAAGGTACATTCTTTTTGTATTTCGTTTGTTTCTGTTTCAGGTAACTAGGGGATTAATTAATTTGATATTTTAGGGTTATCTTGTTGTGGTTCTACAAATATATGTACACAGGCATACAGTCTCTTTTGTATTCATTTTTCCTTGGTGGCTGGTTGGGTATGTTGGTTATTGGCAATTTTTTCATCCCTGTTTCAGATGAAGGATTTACTGGACAGGAGACCTTCAATTTCTGAACTAACTGGAATCAGTGAGACACGGCTTGGCTGCTTTGCAACTCAACTTCGTGCCTATCTTGTTGGATCAACTGCGATTGGAACCTCAGCGAGTTTTATTGGCTCACATATGTATCAGGATGCAAGACATGAGCAACCTGATGCTACCCTGGATGGACAATTCTCATCCACTTCATCAAAATCTCTAAGATCACGGCACACTGGCAGTCAGGCAGTAAGGCCAAGTTCTTCATTTCAGGGCAGCCTCAGTCCTAGATCAAGTTCCTTTAAAGAAGGCCTGTCCAGAAACCTGTCTTCGCTAAAGAACGCTGGTAGGGAAAAGTTGAGGCGTCGTGGGGACAGCCTTTCGCCCGTTGATGACCTGACCATCGCTTCAGCCATTGCTCCTGATGGATCTGTGAATCGTTTTGAGAATGGCAAGGTCCCTGAAAGTAATATAAATTCATCTTCACCTATATCCTCCTCTTTTTTGGAATCGCTAGGGAACTTGGCTGTTCCTCAGACTTTGAGCTCAGAATCCCAAATTCCTTTCATGGGTACTCCTCTTTTGTCCCCCTATTACTGTTGGTGCCCTCCTGGAGCGGCGACGCTGCAATTCTCAGCTGAACTCGCTCAGCTTCCTAGCTCATCAATGGAGTCACCTTTACTCCCACCACTTTCCTCCCTATTGCCAGCTACAATTCCTTCTAGTTTGTTGGCACAAACACCACCTTTCAATCTGGTTGATTCTCCTTCTTTAGACTTTCCTGCATTTCTACCTGATCCATTGCTCCGACTGCCAAGGCCTGCGTCTCAGCAAATCCCAACGTTCACACCGTTGATGTGCGACCCCATTGTTCACATTCCGGTTATTGATGTTTGCTCTTCAGGTCAAGGTTATCTGGTTAGCGCTGGTCCCACAATTTCAACGACCATTACTCCGTTGCACCCAAATCTTGTCAACCCATTGATTCCGGAGACTGACTCAATGGTGGAAAAGGGTGCAAGAGAGACTCTACGGCTACTCATCAGTGGTTCAAGCCAGACTAACTCACCCTTGATGAATGCATTGCCTGCTGTGCTAACTAAGGTGGATGAGAATCCGAGTATGATCGTTACTGGGAGCCGGGGTCTATACAGTGGAACAAGGGATGTTGACGTTATTGCTAGCAGCATTGCGGCCATTGGTTTGGTTTCACTGTCAGGTAGATCCGATGTGGAAGACGATTCACCTTCTGGTTTACACAAAGAGGGAACTAGTGGTTCCAATGGGCCTTGTTCAGATGTTGATGATTAAAATACCTGTTGAATAGAGTTGTTGCCATCTCATTTTTTGCTTCTACAAATGTAGATGTCGATATTTGTAGCCTTGGCCGTCCGAATTGTAATTAGTGCCAGCCCCATCCTGCTGTTGTTTTTTATTGGTCCTCTTTTGTTCTTGTTGTGGACTAGATTGTGAATGAATTTTGTATTTTGCTATGCTAGTGTATATCTTAGTTCACTTCCTCTTGTTATGTATGTTTCTTGTTTCTTTTTTTTTTTTTTTTTTGTTTCTAATGATTTCTACTTTTCCGTTTTGTTTGGCAAGAATAGATTAAGTGATCAATGTCTCTCCTCTTCTGCTTACGGTTCATCCGCATGTGCATTACCACGATATTATGTTAGGGCGATCTGTGTTAAACATAATAGGACTTCGTACATTCTAAGAGTTTCTGAGTTTCCTTGTTTGTATAAAGATTACTAAAGAAAAGCTTCTTGAGCTTTATTTTTTGGGCACCAAAACGTGAATTTTTTCTTGGCTTTTAGGATAGACTATGTTTACTAATCAGTAATGGGAATGAGTGACATGCCTTTCTTCTTAACATTCCAGGTTCCAGAATATCAACGATCCTAAATGAAAACAAAGCTACAAAAGCAAAGAAGGATGAAAGTGGCTACCCATTCCATCCTTTTTGATCAGATACATGGTCCAGCCTTCGCAATTAGCAGTTCTGGAGTTTCAGTCCACTGGTAGCACTATCAAAGCTTCACAAGCTAAAGTTGTCAGTTGTCTAGTTGTGAGCACGTGCTTTGCCTTGAAAGCCACGCAATTTCAAATGATACGACATATGCCCACTTCAAGGGACACCCTGTCAGTCGACCCAAATCCAAAGCTTGGCCTAGTTTAAGTACGGAAGCAGTCATTTCCAAACATATTATGGCCCAACCCAAGACCTCTATTCTATCGTAAAACTATTGCAGTGGCCCTCACAGTGAATTGTAATAGAAATAAGGATAGGGAAATTGTTTCCGTAATCGATCATTTACGTGGTTACTTACACATTTTAAGGATTAACTACGAAAAAAGTGAAGTTTTGTCCTTCTACAATTTAAACTCTATGTTTTAGTTTCTGCAATAAATAAACAAATAAAAAACCTTCACATTTCTAAATTTAAAAAATTTATACCATCTATCCATTTCTTGATAAATTTATCTGCTAAAAAATTGTCAATCTAGATTAGATAAGATTATGTTATTTCTATTTCCAAACAATAAAAACATTTACACATTTACAAAAATAATTAAACACTTATTTTGAAACCTAAAAAACCCTTACTCTTCTCTCTATCTGGATCTTCTCTCAACAAAAAAGCTACTGTTGCTCTCGTTTGGAGGCTGGAGAGAGAGTCTTTCATTCTCCTTCTCTGGCTTGCTCTTCTCACTCTCTTCTTCCTCATCCTTCTTGTTTATTTATTCTTTTCATTTTTCGGTTTTAATAAGTCCAGATTTAGATCTAGTTTGTAGTACCACTTTTTTGTGTGGATTTTAGTCCAATTCAAATCTTAAATCTAAAATTTCTTCTTAGATATAGATCTGTTTATTGACCAGTTTTTACTTTATTTTCTTTTCTACTGGCATAGATTTTAATTAGTACTAGCCTCATATAGTCTATCCCACCAAAAATGCAGCTAGGAACAAGTGTTGAATGTAATAAATTACTAGTAGTCTTTGTTATCTTTCTCTTAAAGAATTATGGTAATTCATACATTTGTTCTTAGTTATGTTTGTGATTCATTTTTCGTCTAATTTCTTTGAGGAGTTTGAAATTGCAATCTTTATGCTTACATTGTAATTTGAAGCTTTTGCTTTGATTAATGATATTTCCTCGAGGAGCCTATTTATATAAAAAAAAATATTTACAAAAATATTACTTGGATTAACGTAAAAAGGGTAAAATAGGGGCAAAAGGTAAAAAAATTTTGAATTTCTAAATGTGAATTTTTTTTTTGAGAAACAAAAATGTAGGATTTAAACTACAGAAAAGCCAAACTTCATAGTATTTTTTTGGTATTAACTCTTTAGAAAATAAATATAGTGAATCCCTCACATTATTTTAAATTAGAATAGAATATCTCAAACTTCTTTTTTTTTTTTTTTGAAATGAAACAATTTCATTAAACCTCAATTATTTTAAATTAGAATAGAATTTCTCAAACTTCTTTTTTTTTTTTAAATGAAACAATTTCATTAAAGCTCAAAGAAAGGTTACAATAGTAAATTGAGTTACATAGGACCTCCTACAATGAGAATCGGAAAATCGATTCATAAACTTGAAGACAAAAAAACATTTAAAGATCTCATACTAAAGGCAATTCCCGTCGACAATCTTAGAGAAAAACTCCATGAAGGATGTAATAGAGTTATTCAATGGCTCCTAATCTAAATTGGTACTTCTGATTGATTCACTAGAAGAGACTATACCAACTTTGATCCGCAATAGTTACAATCTCTCCACATCTGAATATAGAATGAAATAAATCTAAAAGTCAACTACACTAGTAAAAAAAATATTAAAAATAACTTAAACTACCACACATACATATATATATATATATATATGGGCACCAATCCAGTGGGTATTTCTTTTTTTTACCTATGGATAGGTATCAATTTGGCCAATCAAAATTTAACATGCATGTTTTTTTATTGTAAAAAGTAAGAGAGAGAAAGAGCATTAATGATGCACGTCTTTTCATGCACTTTATTATAGCCATTGGATCACCATCAAATGGTGATCCAACGGCTAAAAAAAAAATACCTACCCATAGGTAAAGAAAAAAAATACCTATTGGATTGGCAACCTATATATATTTGAGTATACTAAGAGCATCATAAATTTAGATATAAGTGAACAATTGCCTTTACAAATGGAAAGAATATTTAGAAATAAAAGTAAAAACAAAAAAAAAAAAACCTATATCAAGTAGAAGGCTGGTAGGGGAGGCGTAGGGGACATATTCTTTGATTTATTACAGGCGAAGGGGAGCCTGTAAGAAAGGAAAAGAAGAAGCGGAGCTAGCAAGGAGAAAGAGCGGAGAATATCTCAAGCTTTTATTTATTTGTATTCAATGGAACCAAATAGTAATGACGAAACATTTATAGAATGCCCACAAAAAAAAAAAGGAGTAAATTTCATGTTGCCAAAAAATGCCCACAACTCAAGCAGAACTCTTAACAAACACTCCAATACTTATTGAGAGTAAACTCTTAATCCCAAAACTACCCCTAATAACCAATAGTAATGTCTAAAAGGAACCCACCGGGCCATAATTTGTACCATGCTGTTTATGCTCCACCTTTCTGGAGAGTTTTTATGCACCGTTTCTAATTTCATTTTGCTTCTTTTATTAGGATCACTTTTTCTCGTTAATTGCTCAATGAAGTTGGTTTCAATTCCTTTTATTTTCTTTATATATATATGTTGGTGCTGTTCTTACCATCTGTCCACGTGTCTCTGAACTGCTGACGTTATATCCACCAACTGTCCACGTATCTTTGCTATCCCGGAATGCCTTTAACTTCAGGCTGAGACGGAGAGGCGGGGGTGGCCACCTGCAAAGACTCTCCGATGCTTAAGTCAGTGATTTATCCCTGAGACTGAACGGTAAAGATTTAGTTTTTCTTTGTAAATATTTTTTTTTTTTTTTTTTTTGTATATCTCTCCATTTAGGGAGGAAACAAGGCATATATATAATTCTAGGACTGGGAGCTTTCTGGCTCTCAATCCCATGATCGAGTACCTTTTTCGATTATGACTTACTCCAGAAATCACGGGTCGTGGTTACCGTGACCTCCATTGCATCGTCGCAGCCCGTTTTCCACCGTCCCCTACGACTCCAGCCTGTCAGGGGTGAGATTTTGACAAGCCACCATTCTATTAGGATGACTTGCCCAATGCGTGCACCTACCTAGGATCGCATTAAATACTCTGTCTAGGTCTGGAGCGGCGAGCTGCTTCCCACGGTATTCTAGCAGAAGACCCTTGAGGCTCCCGACCCCCAGCTGTCGAGGTAAGAATCAGACTGGGCCGAATTCATCCAGGGTCTGGAATGGATTCGGCCCTGGCCTCGGACAACCCATGGGCCTATGCGGTATCAGGTGCGACTCGCGTGGCTTTTAATCGTTCATTTTGCATACGTATCGGACGGTGTGCCCCGCTTGTGACCTGTTCTGCCACTTAATTGTCTACGTGGTGTATGATTTAGGAACGGGTCCCACAACTGCCCCTATTTCCCTATTTGATAGATTCGTATCCATCAAGTGGGGAAATCGTATCTCTGGTCCTCCAATTCGAGGGATACATGTGGCTCCCCTACCTTCACTCCTCCCCAATTGCCGACGTTGGGGCACGCCATCCTGTGTCACAATTTTTTCAAATTTTTGAAATTCTAATGCCTTCATCTTCCTTGCTCTGCTCTCCTCCAGGAAAAAAAACTCTTCGGCTCCCCCTCTATAAAAGCCGCATTTACGCTCATTTCTTACTTTACCAAAATCTCCAAGAATTCCAGCTTTCTCAAATCTTAGGGTTTCCGCATCTCCCTTTTTCCAGAACCTTTCATCTTCTTCGATCGCACCTAACACGATGGCTCTGAATCAGAGTTAGAAACTCCGCCCCGTCGCGGATTCCGAATTAGGGTCATTGAGGAGGTAGCTATGCTTCCCCGACGGAGTCACTGTAGAGAGGGTCGACGGTCCAGCGGACTGGTACCTTTATCCCTCTGCTCCATAAGGCTCCATCGTCCTGGGGAGGAGGCATTTGGGGTGACTGCGGTTTCCTCTTCCTCCCTTGGTCCACCGGTTCTTTAGCCTTACAGGGATTCATCCGATGCAGCTTAATGCTAACGTAGTCATGATCTTGATGGGGCTTTCTGCCTTATCCGTCCTCCTCAACACGCATATCGACATAGAAGTGGTTTTCTATGCCTATAAGCTTACCCTCATCCCCAAAAAGAGCTCTTACCCCACTTTCTATCTCCAGCCGCTCCCGGGGAACCACATCTTCTAGGGCTTGCCGAGGTCGGATAAGTAGTAGGACTCTCATTCCAGGATATACGCCGTCGGAGGGGCGTGGTGCTCTCCCTGGGTGAATGGAGAGCATTTTCAAATCCCCTCGTTCTTTCTGCAAAGTAAGTACTGAGTCGTGAATTTCGGGTCCGTGCATATTTCGTCCGTTTTTACTCATGACATTTTGCCTTGCACAGCCCCTGCGGAGGAAAGCAGGTTCGAGCCTTGGCTGTCGGTGGGTCAGCTCCAGGAGTTGGAGGGAATCATCCTCTTTGGGTCGTCCGGTGATTGCCGACACATCCAGGCTGTCCTGAATCCCCAGATGATGAACATGATGCCAAGAATGGTCTCATATCTCCTCTTCCTGCTAGACACGTGGGTCATCACCAAGTACCTTCAGAGCCAGCTTGACGCCTCTGCCCTGAACCGGTTCCACCGGGATGAGCAGGGTCACATTGCCATGGTGGGTCGTCAGATCATGGCCTCGAGCTAGCTGGCGGGTCCTAATGACCTGGTGGCGCCGACCAGTCAGAGCTTGAAGAGGCAGTGAAGCTCGTGGCCAAGGAGTGTGTTAGGTTCCGTATGGAAGAAACCGTTGCCCCCAAAGGGCTAAAGGTGAGTTCATTTTTGCACCTTGAGGCTTCGTCGATCAGGTCATGGCTGCATTTTAACCATATTGCTTGCCCTTTGTAGGTTCGGACATAGGCCCCTCGGCAGACCCCTCCCTGGTCAAGGGGAAGACCGCTGTGCACAAGGCTCGCTCCAAGGTCCCCATTGGTCGGCGTTTGGTGGTGTCCTCGGAGGACGAGGCCTCAGGAGTTATCATCCCAAGAACAGGCTCGGACGATGACCTGGAGGGTCTGTTTGTGAGTGGGGTTGAAACGCCTGTAGTGCCACCTCCCGAGACGGGCAGGCTTGTGATCCGGGAGGCGCCAGCTATAAAGGTTATGCATGGCAAAGGGGTGCCTTCGAGCCTGCCTGGTGAGCCCTCTGCGCTGACCTCTTCTGCTACCAGCTCTGGCTCGAAGGCGGGAACAGGGTCCGGTGCCACCCGTTCCCGTGGAGAGATTGCTGAGCTCAGCGAAGGGGCTCCGAGGTTGAAGTCTTCCCCTCCCCTGGTCTCCATGAAGCGGGATCGTGAACCCGATTCGTCCAAGGTGGAGGGGAGCCCGGCGAGGAAGAAAGGCAGAACCACCCCTGCTTCCGACAACGACGATGACAAGGTTACTTTGACTCTCATGAGGAGGAGGAGGTCCGTGTGAGGCAGCGCATCCAAGGATGTTGGTCAAGACAAGACCGAAAAATCACACCTGGGCATTCCTTCGGCGGAGGTGGCAGCCGAAGCTGCTGACGTAGTAGCGGTCGTCGCAGCTTCTTCTGTCGAGGGTGCGCCCGGCGATGCCTTACTCTCCACTGCCACCACCTTTGCCACTCCGAGGGTGTCGAAAGAAGTTGCTGGAGTGCATTTGGTGGGGGGTGAAGGTGTCCTCGCGATTGGCGGGGTGGAATCACGTTCTTCAGATGCGGACAACGCCCAGGGAGAGGGTACGACTACGGAGCCTGAGCTGGAGGCGCTCTCCCCGGAGAATGTAGAGCTTATGGCCAGTCGCAGCATCGCACAGGTTTGGTTCGTCTTACCGTAAGCACCAAGTTCTTAGCATCCTCTCTGAACATTGACTCCTCTTTCTTGTGCCTTGCAACTAGCTGCCGTCCAGTCTTTCTACTCCTCTCGTGTTAGCGAGCTGATCGAGCAGCTAAACGCCCGTGCTGTGATGGCTGAGTGGAGCGAGGCCGTCCTTGCCACGTTGGGGGCGGATTTCGACTTGTACCGGAGCCTGGACGAGGCTAGGGTCAGTAGCGCATTGGCCCATGCTTTGAGCATCGAAAGGGCCAGGCATGAGGAGCTGGTCACCGCATTGGCCGAGGCGGAGACCGCCAGGTTGGTCCAAACCGAGGCTGCCAGGCTGACCCAGACTGAGTTCAAGGTCAAGGAGCAGGAGCTGCAGAATACGGGGGCAGAGATGGGTCTGTCTTTCATCGCTCGTGACAGAGCTGTCGACGAGGCCGAGAAAGCGAGGAAAGCCGAGGCGAAAGCCAAACTTGAGGCCCATTCCTTGCAGCGTAGGCTCGACCGGTCCAACGAGGTAATCCGACATCTCTATTCGGATCACAAAAAACTGATGGAGGCTCATGTCGAGTTATCTCGAAAATGTGGCGAAGATCTCGCCGATATTAACAATCTTTTGATCGATTTATTGCAGCGGCAAGCGGAGCTGAGGCTAGCTACGCTGAGGGATAGACTGGCGGACACAGAGAAGCTGAAGACAAGGTACCAGAGGCAGATGGATGTCCTTTTTGTAGAGACCTACAGGTCTGGCTGACAGAATAGAGAATTCGAAGGCCACGCAAAAGTGATAACGCCAGACCAGTTTAATGAGCAGAAAGGCGTCGAGAGGGACTTATTCCATCAGGTACTACATGCAGCAGTTAGGGGATGAGATTAATATCGTGTACCCTGCTGATGTGTTGAAGATGCTCGACGAAGAAAAATGTGGGCCCTCTACATCTGCTTCTGTCGCTAAGGAGATTGTCCTCACTCCGGGTCCGCCAGAACAAGCTATGGAGGTCTCTGGGAATTAGCCTGGCGAGGGCGCCTTGACAGGGGGAGGGTCAAGCGCGGTCGTCTTGTCCAGTGATGATTCCAACCCCGGTAAACTGTCCTCCGCTGCAGCTGGTCCAAGCGCCGAAGCCAGCATCGCTTCCCTCCCCGGAGATAACTAGGGACTCTCACTCTTTTGTACATTTGTAAAGTGCTGACCACTCTGTGTAGAGCTGACCCCTGTTGCAAGCAACTGTTAAAATAATAAAACGGCGTATTCTTCTCACGCTTATTCTATGTTATCTATTATATTCATTATTATATTTTTTTTTTCTGGTTGCTTGCATCTGTGGTCAGGGTCAGGCATCGTATACGATGCCATTCCTTTGTCGGCAGTCTGCCCGACTTCCGGGTCTGGCCCAATCGTATATGATGCGGAGTTACTAGCGAATTCCCCTTATGCTATGACTGACGAGGTCAGCTCCAGAGATTGGGACGTGATTTCCGGCTCGCCTGACTTTGAGGATGTATAACTTCCGTTATGACTTATCTTAGTAGAATATGATCCGCGCATATGGCTGGACTTCTCTGACCCTAAATAGGAACACGCCAGGAACTAACTCCAAGGATTGGTCGACAACTTTTTGGACCCGTCACTTCAGAGGAGGAGGCTTGGGCTTGGCTCTTTTCGGGAGCGAACAGGGCGTTACAACTCCAAAGTGTCCTTGCGAGTCCGCCCAAGACCTGCTCCTTACAAATAGAGACATTGGGTCAGCGTCTGTGTCGACCACATATCCTGTTATCTAAGCAATAATAAACAGAATTTGGTTGTAATTTCTGCTTTTGCACTAAGTCTTGCCCGGGCCTACTTCCAACGGGTAGGCCTTGGTTCCGTTCACTTCCTGCCCATGCGTAGCTAAGGCGCTCTCTGGGGAGGGTCTACTTCCAACGGGTAGACCCTGCTCCCGTTTGCCTTTGGCTTGTGCGTAGCTAAGGTGCCCCCTGGGGAGGGTCTGCTTCCAATGGGTAGACCCTGGCCCCTTTTTCCTTTGGCTCACGCTTAGCTTAAGTGCTCTCTGGGAGGGTCTCATCGCTCAAATCTCTCCCACTCCGCAGGTATTCCTTGAGGGTCGGCGGCGAGTTTTCGCTGCATGGCCTACTACCCTTCGTATATTCTCTCGGGTCATCGACAAGCGACATGATCCCCATGGCACAATTCTTGGCGAGGTCCGCTAGCAAATATTTTATTATGCAGCTCAATCCCCTCCGCGCGTTTTCTAGGGCCATCGGCAATCATTTTATTGCGCGAGGTGATTCCCATAGCGCGATCCTTAGTGAGGTCTACTGGCAAGCATTTGACTGCGTAGCCTGATCCTCCTCATGCATTTTCCCGAGCCATCGGCAAGCATTCTATGGCATTATGTGATTCTCATAGCACGATCTTTGTCGAGGTCTGCTGGCAAGCATTTTACTGCGCAGCTCAATCCTCTTTGTACATTTTCTCGGGCCATCGGCAAGCATTTTATTGCACGATGTGATTCTCATAGTACGATCTTTGTCGAGGTCTGTTGGCAAGCATTTTACTGCGCAGCTCAATCCTCTTCGTACATTTTCTCGGGCCATCGGCAAGTATTTTATTGCACGATGTGATTCCCATAGTACGATCTTTGTCGAGGTCTGCTGGCAAGAATTTTACTGCGCAGCTCAATCCACTCCATACATTTTCTCGGGCCATTGGCAAGTATTTTATTGCACGATGTGATTCTCATAGTACGATCTTTGTCGAGGTCTGCTGGCAAGTATTTTACTGCACATCTCAATCCTCTTCGTACATTTTCTCGGGTCATCGGCAAGCATTTTATTGCAAGATGTGACTCCCATAGTACGATCTTTTGCACAAATGGCCCGTGGGATCTGGCACTGTGGGCAGACCTATTTACATAGCAATCCAAAGCATAAATCCGTGGAGCGGAAACCCTCACCTGTCTTGGAATTAAGCTGCTTAATAATACAAGCATTCACATGTGTCTTACGACATTTACACGCATCTCACACGTAATACTTCTTCAGGTGTTGGGTGTTCCACGTGTTTGGTAGGCTCTTCCCGGTCTTGAGTTCTTTCAGGATGTACGCACCATTGTCGAGCGCCTTGATCACCTCATAGGGCCCAACCCAGTTAGAGTCCAGTTTCGAGGAGTTTCCTGTCCTGACCCTCAAGACCCATTCTCCGGTGTTAAATCGACGAGCACTAACCTTCTTCGCGTAGTAGGACCTGGCATGCTGGTGATACGAGCCCAGGTGGACCAGGGCCATGTGCCTTGTTTCTTCTAGGAGGTCTGTGTTATGGCTTAGCTACTGCTCGTTCAGTGAGGCGTCTCTTACCACTTCTGAGCAAAGGGTCAGGAGACCAATCTCGGTCGGGATCACAGCTTCTGACCCGTAGACCATGGCGAACGGTGTTCTTCCCATTGACCTCTGCTCTGTGGTTCGATAGGCCTACACGACAGCTGGTAGCTCTTCTAACCACTCCCCTTTAGCCTCCTGCAAGTTCTTTTTTATATTGCTGAATATGGCATTGTTCGTTGCTTCTGCTTTGGCCGTTCCCCTGAGGGTAATTTACAGATGAGATGCTGAGCTTTATATCATACAAATCACATAGCTCCTTTAGCTTCGTGTTCTGGAACTACGTGCCGTGATCGGCGTGTATCTCTCTCGGGATCCCGTACCGGCAGATTATGTTTTTCCAAATGAAGTTAATCATGTCTACCTTGCTGACAGTTACGTAGGCTTCAGCTTCTACCCATTTGGTGAAATAATCAATGGCCAGCAGGACATACCTTTTTCCCCTTGGACTTCTGGGGAGTTCTCTGACGATGTCCAGACCCCATTTAGCGAAAGGCCAAGGAGTTATGTTCGAATGGAATTCCTCCGCGGGTTGGCGCTTCACATGGGCAAACCTCTGGCACTTGTCACATTTCTTGACAAACTGGGCTGCCTCGGTCATCATGTATGGCCAGAAGTACCCGGCAGTCAAGGCCTTGTGGGCGAGGCTACGCCCGCCAGAGTGGTTGCCACATGCTCCTTCATGGATTTCCTCCATCAGTTTCTACACCTCGATCGGGCCTACACACCTCAGCATTGGTCCCATCGTTGATCTCCTATACAGTCGGTCTGCTACCATAGAATACCGGGCAGCCTTCAGTCTGATCGACCTCGCTTTTGGGGGGTCTGTGGGCAGGTTCCTCGACACTAGATATTGGGTGATGGGTCTCATCCAGCCCTTATCCTCGGAGTTAGCTGCAAATACATGGCGCGTGGGGGCCTCCAAGGGGCCTTTTGTGTTTTCGCCCTCTAGCAGAATCTCTGTATGTTCGGTCGTTCTCCCGATCGATGCACTTTTAGCTAATTCAACGGCCTTTTGGTTCATCTCCATGAGTATTTATCCGATATCGAACCTGCTAAAACGGGCTTTCGCCCCCATTACCTGGGAGAAGTACCTATGTAATCTTGGCTCTTTTACTTTGAAGTCTCCCCTGACCTGACCCACGATCAGTTGCGAGTCAGTTTTTACCATGATGTCCTCTACTCCAAAGTGCAGAGCCAATTCAAGGCCTCGCAGCAGCGCCTCGTACTCCGCCTCATTGTTTGTCGCCTGGAAACCGAGCCTCAAAGCTTTCTCTACCCTGAGTCCTGCCGGGGTCTATAAGACTATTCTGATACCTGACCCCGAGGCGTTCGTGGATCCATCGGTGTAGAGGGTCCAGGCTGAAGGGGTATGAGGCGAGGACGTCTGAAGCGGGTCGTGCGGCTCGCTGAAGGACTGGATTTCCACCAAGAAGTCTGCCATGACTTGCCCTTTCTTCGCTATTCGAGGCCGATATTCGATGTCGTATATCCCCAGCTCGATGGCCCACTTGGTTAGTCGTCCCGACAGGTCCTGCTTGGCCAAGATTTGCCGGGTGGAGAAATCCGTATACACCATTACCAGGTACGCCTCGAAGTATTGCCTGAGTCTCTTCTTAGCAATGACCAAAGCTAGGACCAGTCTCTCTGCCATATTATATCGTGTTTCAGCGTCCAGGAGCATGCAGCTCGCGTAAAATACAAGCTTTTATTTGCCGTCTTCCTCGATGAATAGCACGGCACTAATTGTTACTTCGGATACTACCAAATAAGCATACAGGCACTGCCCTTCTGCTGGGGAAGCTAGGATAGGTGGATTACTTAAGTACAGCTTGAGCTCTATCAACGCCCTGTCTTGCTCCTCCCCCTAGACGACCATGGAGCTTTTCTTTATGCACTGGAAGAAGGGCTTGCATCGGTCGGACATCTTGAAGACAAAACGGCTGAGGGCGGCTATCTTTCCGGTTAGGCGCTGGACCTCTCGAATAGTCGAGAGTCTATCTTGTCTGCGATAGAGGACAACTGGATTGAGTTGGCCTCAATGCCCCTTCTGCTCATGATGTGTCCCAGGAACGAGCCGGAAGACACCCCAAATGTGCACTTCTTGGGGTTCAGACGCATCCGGTATCGCCTCAGGATTTAAAAACATTCATCTAGGTGTCCTAGATGGTCTGAAGCCTCCTTGCTCTTTTCGACCATGTCGTCGATGTAGACTTCCATCGTCTTCCCGAGCAGCCCAGCGAACATTTTGTTCATGAGCCTCTGGTAGGTCGCCCCTGCATACTTCAAGCTGAAAGGCATGCGCCTATAATAGTACAGATCTCGTTCTATAAAAAACGCCGTGTGGATCTGGTCTTCCTCGTATAAAGGAATCTTGTTGTATCTAGAGTAGGCGTCTAAGAAGCTCATCCTTTCAAAGCTAGCCATAGCGTCGACCATTTGGTCGATCCTTAACAGAGGGATGTTGTCCTTCAGGCAGGCCTTGTTTAGGTTAGTGAAGTCTATGCAAGTGCGGTCGTCACTGTTTTTCTTCTTCCCCACTACAGGGTTGGAGACCCAGTACGGGTATACGCATTCCATGATCAGGTCGTTCTCTAATAGCATCTCTACCTCCTTATTGATCGCCCTGTTTTTCTTTGGCACGAACCTTCGGGGCCTCTGTCTAACCAGAGGGAAATTGGGGTCTGCATTCAATCGGTGGTAGGTGTGTGTGGGGTCTATCCCGGATATGTCGTCTTGGGACCACGCGAAGACATCTTCATTCTGCCTAAGGAACCCCAATAGTTCGCTCTTTTCTTCTTCGGGCAGTAGGGCTCCGATTAGGACTACCTTCCCCAGCTCTGCCTCTTCCAAAGGGACCGCCACCAGCTCCTCAATCGTGGATTCTGGCTCCTCGGACTCCTCTTCGATCTGCTTCATGTACGCCGGCATGCGGTCCTTTGATTGCTATCTGTCCCCTTTCGAGGCACTCGCATTCGCATCAGGCCCACTCAGGGCGATTGAAAAATATTTCTTCGTGGAGGCCTGGTCCTCTTTAATGTCTATCGTATAAGTGCCATCCTTTGATAGACATCTCAAGACCTGGTGGAGAGTGGAGGTGACCCCATGCATGGTGTGGATCCACCCTCTCCCCAAGATGACGTTGAAGGAAGATTGGCAGTCGATGACGACGAAATTCACGTCCATGCATCTTTCCGTGGCACAGAACTTCAGAGTCGCGATGCCTAAGGGGCTGACCCTAGCACTGTTGAAGGCGAACAGCGGCTGACAGGTCGGCCTGAGCGCGTTTCGATCCAGGCTCATGCTCTCGAACATGTTGAGGAACAGGACGTCAATGCTGCTTCTGCCGTCGATTAGGACCCTCCCAACCAACACGGAGTCAATATGCAGCTTAATCACTAAGGGGTCATTATGAGGCATGCGCACTGTGGTCAGGTCTTGCTGGGTAAAGGCGATGGGGGCGGCTGAGGCGTAGCTTTCTTCTGTCGTCATATGGTTCACGGAATGGCCCATCCCCCTCGGGCGCTTTACCCTTTCCTCAATCCTCTTTCGGTACTTTTCCTTATCCTCCTGACCCTGGGTCAGCTCCGGTCTGCCTATGATAGTTGGAACTATCCTCAGAGTTTGTTCTCCCGATCCAGAGGCTTAGGTCTGCTTTCCCTTCTCGGGTCTGGCGGCGTACTCCTTCGACTGGTTCCCGCCCGTCTTTACGTACTGCTTCAACTTTCCAGCTTGGATTGCCATCATAACCTGTGGGTAAAGGCTGCGGCAGTTGACGGTATCATGCCCGTGATCTTTGTGAAATTAGCAGTACCGGCTCCTATTTTTCATATGCTCAGGAACACCGGACTTAGGTGGGTCTTTGAAAATGCCCATGTCCCTGTTCTAGAGGTAGATCACATCGATCGGCGTGTTGAGCTCATATTTTGGGAGAGGATCCTTAAACATCTTCATCCTCTTACCGCTCTCTTCACTGCCTCGAGCTAGGGCTTCCTGCTTCGGAGATGGCCCTTGGGCCGACGCAGGCCTCTTCATTCCTTGCGGGGTCGGGGTTTGCGCCGGCGCCGTTGTTATCACGGCGGAGGCCTTGGGCGCTTTCTGGTGGCTTTCCAGCACCTTAAATACCCCCTCTGACTTTGCCTGGACATCTGCCATGTCGTACGGCAAATTCAAAAGCAGATGGTCTGATAGCATCGACCCTGGCTATAGGCCCCTGACGAATGAGCTCGCTGCTTGCACCGAGTTAGAGTTGTGCACCGAGGATATTATCTCCAGGAAACACGATAAGTATTCTCTTGGAGACTTGCTCGCAGATTGCTCCAACTAGTCGAGGTCTCGCATTGTTTTCTAATGCCTCCTGGCGCCCGCGTACTGCTTTAAGAACAGTTTGCAAAAGTCTTCAAACCCGTTTATGGACTTCTCCGGGAGTTGTCTGAACCACAGCAGTGCCGGCCCAGCCAGGATGGTGGAGAAGACTTTGCAAGTCACAGCCTCGTCCCTAGTCTCCAAGGCAATCTTCTGTTGAAAGTGGTATATGTGATCGAGGGGGTCAGTCTTTCCCTCGAATGGTCTGAAGGTTGGGGTTGTGAAGTCCTTCGGCTTGGGCTCCAACTGGATCCAATCGGCGAAGGCCGTCCGATTGATTCCTCGTACGGTCTGCTCCGCCAGATCATCGGGGGTCTGGCTATGATGGGCTCCGAGCCTCTTACTTAGCTCTGCCATCATCTCTTGTTTCCAGTTGGGAAGTGCACCTACTGGGCTTTCCTGGTGCCTTCTATCCAACGCTGCTCTGGCCCGGAAAGGCCTTGTCTGGCTCTGCCACTCCCCCTGCATCTGCGATCTAGATGGGGCGGGGACTTCTATCGGCGGTTGGCCCCCAGATTCTTATTGGACCTCTTTGCCAAAGTCCTCCCTTTGCCCGCTCCTGGCTTCGCTTGCCAGCAGCTCTTTGAGGCGAGCATTATCCTTACGCACCTCTGCGACTTCGTCTTTTAAACTTAGGACCACCTCGTGGGCCGTCTCTGCCTTCTGGTTTGTTTCTGCCAGGGAGGCAAGTATTTGGTCTAGCTTTTGCTTCAGACCTGGTCGTGCTTCCCGGGAGCTCCCTTCGGCGTCAGGACGTGTGCTCCTAGTTGTCATTCTTGAGAGTGCCATTTGACATTGTATGGCCTTTTGTTCAGGGAGAGCGCGATCGTGAGGCTCCTGTTTCTTCTCTCGCGCTCAATTGTTTCCCACAGACGGCGTCAAACTATTGGTACTGTTCTTACCAACTGTCCATATGTCTCTGAACTGCTGACGTTGTATCCACCAACTGTCCACGTATCCTTGCTATCCCAGAATGCCTTTAGCATCAGGCTGAGACGAAGAGGCAGGGATGGCCACCTGCAAAGACTCTCCGATGCTTAAGTCAGTGATTTATCCCTGAGACTGAACGGCAAGGATTTAGTTTTTCTTTGTAAATATTTTTTTTTTTTTGGTATATCTCTCCCTTTAGGGAGGAAACAAGGCTTATATATATAATTCTGGGACTGGGAGCTTTCTAGCTCTCAATCCCAGGATCGAGTACCTTTTTCCATCATGACTTACTCCAGAAATCACGGGTCGTAGTTACCGTGACCTCCCTTGACTCGTCGTAGCCTGTTTTCTGCCGTCCCCTACGACTCTAGCCTGTCAGGGGTGAGATTTTGACAAGCCGCCGTTCTGTCAGGACGACTTACCCAATGCGCGCACCTATCCAGGATCGCATTAAATGCTCTGTCTAGGTCTGGAGCGGTGAGCTGCTTCCCACGGTATTCTGGCGGAAGACCCTTGAGGCTCCCGACCCCCAGCTGTCGAGGTAAGAATCAGACTAGGCCGAATTCATCCAGGGTCTGGGATGGGTTCGGCCCTAGCCTCGGACAGCCCATGGGTCTATGCGGTACCACGTGCGACTCGCGTGGCTTTTAATCAGTCACTCTGGACATGTGTCGGATGATGTGCTCCGCTTGTGACCTGTTCTACCACTTAATCGTCTACGTGGTGTATGATTTAGGAACGGGTCCCACAATATATATATATAATTTCATATCACATACTCTACACTGCATGGAGGGCCAAAGTGTTTAATTTGAAACTTATTTAGCAAATAATTTGTGGCATGGGTTGATGACTAGCTCCCTCCCCAAGGAAAATACAGTGGCAATCTTGTTAGACCATGGATAACATTTTTCCAAGGACAAAATATTCTAGTTGGATTCCCCTTGTATTGGCCTTTTGGTACGAGTAATATTTAAGTGAGAATGAGTATTTCAATATATCTCCATATTTGGTATCATTTTAACATTCAATAAAGTAATCATCTTAGGAATCAAACCCTCTTAACCAAACCATGTAGATTTTAAATAACCCCTCATCTAAAACCCACCCTAAAAAACGAAACAAACAAAAATATGACATCTTAGTAATCATAGCAAATTATTTTATTTTATACTAACTAATTTTATTATTTTATAAGTAATTTAATTTTTTAATTTTAATTTAAATACATTTTCATACGCAACCAAACACAATTATCTAATATATCAGAAATCATAGACAAGATTACTGTATGCAACCAAATACAATTATTTTGGATATCAGACAATCATATCATCATCTTCAGTATTTCTATTAATCTGAAAACTATATTTACTTTGTACCAAACGGCCCTTACAGGTTATTATTTTAAATGTAGAGCGGAGTCTTTTTTATTAAAATGAATCATATTCCTTTTACAAGAATAACACAAAATTGTTAAGCATATAATTTTAGCTTTTAGCTAAGATTTATATCTCCCAGGCCCTCTCAAAAAGGAAGAAGTCCAACCTCAACTTATGTCACTAAGAACCCCCCAAATCACACAAAATTAAGACTTTTTCCTTTAATTCACTTGTCCGAGCTTGTAGTTTTGGTAATAATACCATGATTTTCTTTTTTGAGGTCACTTAAAACATGGAGTTCTGAGAAATATTTTGGATTGAAAAAAGAGTGGACAGGTTATTGGCAGACAAGACTCAAAAAATATCAGTTAGAGCAACATAGTATAGAAATATTGGACAAGGGAATTGTATTATCCACCACTTACGCTGAGGTTGCTGGCCAGTGGCCAATATAAATATGTATATAGATATATATTTAATGTAATATAGAAAAAAAGAGAAATGGTATATGACTGAATTTATACAGTTATCCACAGACAATAACGTTGTTGGCCGGGGGCGTGGGGCTCAAGTGTTCAATTGTGAATGGCTTTATTTGGTTTCCTTGATCTATCTGAGCAACACTTTCAAGCACTGCCAGCTTGGCAGTCGACTACGACATGATTGGTTATGCAATTATCTATTTATCTATGAAACTAAATTCTTAGAATTACTAAGAAACAATGATAACTATTGACGCTGTTAATAGTCTCTTCATTCTGCGCAGAAGAATTTTACAGGAGCATCACATGATAAAGATGTACTATTGGCAATGAATTTGGAGAACCATCCTTAAAATGTTTTACAATAAAACGGATTAAGTAAAACAATCAATGACTAAACTACAGATGAGTTGGTAAGGCCAATACATTTTTTGGTCATTGAAATTAATACTCGGTTTCGTAATCTTTCGCTATGATTATCTGTTTTTAGTCATAAAGTGGTATTCAAGGGAGTTATACTTTCCCAAAGAGGATCATCTTCATGTCATTCATATATACCAACATAAAAAACCACTCAACCCAAATTTCATGGGAAAAACAAAGGCATCTTCACGTGTACGGCTTCTTAAGGGAAATAAATTGTATAACACACGTAATTGAACAATACACATATATTTATATAACAGTATGATGTGTATGACAAACGTATGTGACATTTACGTTGGAAAAGAGGTCAAACTATAGTTTTCTGTTGCATATAAATTTGGCCGCATCTGCATAATTACTGAGTCTCTCCTCTCTAATTTTGACCTTTTCTTCATAATTTCAATTCAAACCGAAAAGACACAACATGTATGAAATAGTAGCATTTTTACATTGCCAACTTTAGCATAAAGAACAGGGACTTCGTGGTAGATAATAATACTTATGAATGTCATAAGCATAATTGAATCAAACACTTTGTCCAAATATAACGACATTAATTTAGTAAAAATATGCCTTTGCATAGTTCGTGAAAGAATAATAATGTCATATTATTATTTTTTTTTGGGGGGTGGGGGGTAGTAGTAACTAGCAACTTTATCAAACAGTGAAATCTGTAGTCTCATATTTAATCTTTCCTGACCCTTTTGACATGCTTAATTGGAGAGTGGAGCCCATTATAAAGGTTCCTAAAGTTAAAAAAGAAGAGAACCCACTTCCAAAGAATGGGTTTAAAGGGAGGCTGAGGAAAAGAAAGAACTGATTCTGATTGGTAGCTTATTCAATAGGTTCTACATGTTAGTCATATCAATTGGGACCCTGTCTGTTCCATGCATGTAGGGACTATATTTTCAGAATTACTTCAATAATTGAATTAAATAAGCGAACAAAAAAAATCTATTAGTGAAGTTGCATTTTGTTGCTTTTTCTAACAAATATATAATTGTTGATAGTGTGAGGTGGCCTTTGTACCAGAAAACCAAAAAGGTACGGAAACGCTGGGTAGTTTGAGCAGGTGAGGAGGTCTATAGATTCTCAACCAGAAGCATAAACTATAACAGAATCTTTTTAAAGCTTTTAAATAATCTCTTAAACATTATAGAAGCACCGTTAATTTGAGAAAAGAAACGTAGTCTTCGTCTTTGTAATCCAAATTCTGTTGAACAAATCACTAATTGCAGCTCACTAATCAGCCGCAATAGAAATAGTAAAAAGGCAGCTGCAATAGGAATAATAAAAATGGAAGCCACAATAAGAATAGTAAAAAGGGCAGCCGCAATAAGAATAGTGAAAAGAACAGCCGTAATAACAATAGTAAAAAATGGTGTTCACACCACCTTTTAAGTTCTATAAATACGAAGGGGTTCATCACTTGTTTTGCATCCTATTCTAAATTCTCTTCCTTTCTAAGAGAGAATTCAAGTCTAGGAATTACTCTTAGTATCCCACTCATTTTCTCCTAAATTATTTAAAGAGAGTATTTTCTCCTATTTCAAGAGAGAGAGAAATTCATTTGTTCTCTCCTTGTATTTAGAGAGAAGTGAGTTGTAATCTCTTCTTCATAGTGAAATTCTTCACAGCCTTGTCCGTAGACGTAGCCTAAATTGGGTGAACCGTGTTAATTCTTTTGTGTGCCTTATTTATTTCATTTTACCCAAATTTCTCAACTTCTATTTTAGCTGTATTATCGCTTCCGCAAAGCCGATCTCCTAATAGTGGTATCAGAGCTATTGGTGGAGTACTGTTCACGTATACGGTACTATTCACGTATACAGTATTGTTCACGTATATGGTACTATTCACATATACGGTACTGTTCACGTATAGTGAAACGGTGGTAACTGAACAAATCGTGGTGAACAAAAATGACGGCAAAATTCGATATTGAGAAGTTTAATGAGAATAATTTATCTTTGTAGAAAACAAATCGTGGTGAACAAAAATGACGGCAAAATTTGATATTAAGAAGTTTAATGAGAATAATTTATCTTTGTAGAAAATGAAGATAAAAGCAATCTTGAGAAAAGATAATTGCCTAGTAGCAATTAGGGAAAGACCTGCTGAGATTACTGATGATAAAAGGTGGGACGAGATAGATAGCAACGTTGTCGCTAACTTATATCTGGCACTAGCAGATGGAGTCCTGTCGAGCATTGAGGAGAAGAAGTCAACCAAGGAGATATGGATACACTGACAAAGTTGTATCAGGCCAAGTCGCTTCACAATAAAATTTTCTTGAAGAGAAGGCTTTATACCTTTCGGATGGTGGAATTAACAACGGTGACCGACCATATCAACACCCTCAATACTTTATTGTCACAGCTCACAACAATGGAGTATAAAATAGAGGATAATGAATGTGCAGAAATCTTACTTCAGAGTTTACCTGATTCATATGATCAACTCATCATAAATGTGACCAGTAATGCTACAACTCTAGTTTTTAACGATCTTACAGCTGCTGTTCTCGAAGAATATCGGCGTAAGAACAAGGAAGACAGATTAGCAAGTTCACAGCAAGTAAAGACTTTGACAATGAGAGGGGGATCAACAGAACGTGGCTCCAGTGAGAGTCAGAGTCATGGTAGATCAAAGTCAAGAAGTAAGAAGAATGTCAAGTATTATAAATGTGGCAAGAAAGGGTACGTCAAAAGGGAGTGTTGGCAACTCAAGAAGAATGGAGATTCCAGAGGGAAGGACCCCGAGTCATCAAATGCTCAGGGGAATGTTGCAAATACTTCAGATGATGGAGAAATCCTATATAGTGAAGCAGCAACAATTTCTAAGGACAGACGGCAGCTCACTGATGTTTGGTTAGTGGATTCGAGAGCAACATGGCACATGACTTCTCACAGAGAATGGTTTCACACATATGAACCTGTTTCTGGAGGATCTGTATTCATGGGTAATGATCATGCCTTAGAGATCGCTAGAATTGGTACTATCAAGGTAAAAATGTACGATGGCACTATTCGTACTATTCAATAGGTGCGACATGTGAAGGGCCTGAAGAAAAATCTATTGCCTTTGGGACAATTAGATAACCTCGGTTGCAAAACTCGTGTCGAGAATGGGATCATGAAGATTATGAAGGGCGCGCCTGTAGTAATGAAGGCGGAGAAAATTGCTGTGAATCTATACATACTTAAAGGAGATACACTGATGGAAGTTGAGGCATCAGTTGCTTCAACAAATTTCGGAGAAGAATCAACGATGATGTGGCATCGTAAGCTTGGCCATATGTCGGAATGAGGCTTGAAGATTATCTCTGAACGGAGGTTGCTTCCTGGTCTTACAAAGGTATCTTTACCCTTTTGTGAGCATTGTGTCACAAGCAAGCAGCATAGATTAAAGTTTTGCACATCCAGTTCTAGAAGTAAAAAAATTCTAGACCTAGTTCACTCTGATGTTTAGCAAGCACCGGTAATGTCCCTAGGAAGAGTTAGATACTTTGTATCTTTTATTGATCACTCTAGGAGATGTTGGGTGTATCCTATCAAGAGAAAGACAGATGTGTTTTCAGTCTTCAAAATATTCAAAGCACGGATAGAGCTTAAATCTAGAGAAAAGCTCAAGTGTTTAAGGACGGACAATGAAGGAGAATATACAAGCGATGAATTTAATAACTTCTGTCAACAAGAAGGTATTAAGAGGCAGTTCACAGTAGGGTACACTCCTCAACAAAATGGAGTGGTAGAGTGGATGAACAGAACCTTGTTGGAAAGAACAAGAGTAATGTTGAAAGTTGCAGGCCTACCCAAGACATTCTGGGCAGAAGAAGTCAAAACCGGTTGTTATGTGATTAATAGATCTCTATCAACAGCGATTGATCTGAAAACACCGATGGAGATGTGGACTGGTAAGCCAGCTGATTATTCTCACTTACATATGTTTGGATGTCCTGTGTATGTGATGTACAATGCTCAAGAAATCACAAAATTGGATTGAAAGTCCAGAAGGTGTGTACTCTTAGGATATGCTGATGGAGTCAAGGGATATCGCTTATGGGATCCCACTACCCATAAGGTTGTTATCAGCGTAGATGTGATATTTGCAGAGAATAAACTGCAAGAGTAGGGAGACGATAGCAGACCAGAAACTACTACAGTTCAGGTAGAAAAGAATACTGAAGGTTCAGATTCTTCTGAAGTAGCACCAGAATACGAAGTAAAAGAACTAGTCGAGGAAGAGGCTTCTGAAATTCGTCGATTAACTCGTGAGAAAAGAACACCGGCATGGCACTCGGATTATATCACTGAGAGCAATATTGCATATTGTCTTCTAACAGAGGATGGAGAGCCAATAACTTTTTATAAGGCTACCAAAAGCCCGGATGTATCCCTATAGATGACAGCAATGCAAGAAGAGGTTGAAGCCCTTCACAAGAACAAGACATGGGATCTTATTTCGCTACCATAAAGAAGGAATGCTATTGGCAACAAATGGGTCTACAAGATCAGGCGTGATAGCAATGATCAAGTAGAGCGATATTGTGCGAGATTGGTGGTAAAAGGATATGCTCAGAAAGAAGGTATTGACTTCAATGAGATCTTTTTACCTGTAGTTCGACTGACAACAGTTAGAGTGGTTTTGGCGATGTGTGCTATGTTTGACCTACATCTAGAACAGCTAGATGTGAAAATTGTTTTTCTTCATGGAGAACTTGAAGAAGAGATTTATATGCTCCAACCAGAAGGTTTTGCTGAAACAGGCAAGGAGAACTTGGTTTACAGGTTGAACAAATCTCTATATGGTCTCAAACAGGCGCCAAGGTGTTGGTATAAGAGATTTGATTCCTTCATCATAAGCCTTGGGTACAACAGACTCAGTTCAGACCACTGCACATACTTCAGGAGGTTTGATGAAGATAGTGATTTCATTATCTTATTGTTGTACGTGGATGACATATTGGTAGCGGGCCCCAACAAAGGCAGAATCTAAGAATTGAAGGCACAGTTAGCTATGGAATTTGATATGAAGGACTTGGGACCAGCAAACAAGATTCTAGGGATGCAAATTCACCGAGACAGAGGTAACAAGAAGATTCGGCTTTCTCAGAAGAATTATTTGAAAAAAATCTTACACCGCTTCAATATGCAAGATTGTAAGTCGATTTCTACCCCACTTCATGTTGATTTCAAGTTATCCCCTAGGATGTGTCCTAGCAATGAAGCAGAGAGGATGGAGATGTCTCGAGTACCGTATGCATCAGTAGTGGGAAGCCTAATGTTTACTATGATATGTATAAGACCAGACATTACACAAGCAGTGGGAGCGATTAATCGATATATGGCGAATCCTGATGGAGAGCATTGGAATGCTGTGAAGAGAATTCTGAGATACATCAAAAGAACCTCAGATACTGCATTATGTTACGGAGGATCAGAATTTACTGTCAGAAGATATGTTGATTCAGATTTTGCGGGTGAACTTGACAAACAAAAATCTACTACAGACTATGTGTTTACTCTTGTAAAAGGAGCTGTAAGCTGGATTTCGAAATTGCAAACTATTGTGGCTTTATCTACAATAGAAGCAGAATACATGACAGTTACATAAGCTTGTAAAGAGACTATTTGGATTCAAAGGTTATTGGAGGAGCTCAGGCACAAACAAGAAAAGATTCTTCTATTTTGTGACAGTCAGAGTGCCTTGCACATTGCAAGGAATCCAGCCTTTCATTCCAGGACAAAGCACATTGGTGTTCAATATCACTTTATTCGAGAAGTAGTAGAAGATAGAAGTGTGGACATGAAGAAGATTCACACAAAGGAGAACCTAGCAAATGCTTTAACCAAACCAATCAACACTGACAAGTTCCAATGGTGTAGATCCTTATTTGGCGTAGCAGAAATATAAGCAGCATGAAGAATTGACAAGGGAAGAAAATAGAGATTCATCAAGTATGAAGACATAATTAAAATCAAGTCTTTAAGTGAGAGAATGTTGAATAAATCAATAATTGCAGCTCACCAACCAGCCGCAATAGGAACAGTAAAAAGGCAGCCGTAATAGGAATAGTAAAAAGGCAGCCGTAATAGGAATAGTAAAAAGGCAGCCGCAATAGGAATAGTAAAAAGGGCAGCCGCAATAGCAATAGTGAAAAGAGCAGCCGTAATAGCAATAGTAAAAGATGGTGTTCACACCACCTTTTAAGTTCTATAAATACGGAGGGCTTCATCACTTGTTTTGCATCCCATTCTAAATCTTCTTCCTTTCTAAGAGAGAATTCAAGCATAGGAATTCCTCTTAGTATCCCACTCGTTTTCTCCTAAATTATTTAAAGAGAGTGTTTTCTCCTATTTCAAGAGAGAGAGAGAGATTCATTTGTTCTCTCCTTATATTTAGAGAGAAGTGAGTTGTAATCTCTTCTTCATAGTGAAATTCTTCACAGCCTTGTCTGCGGACGTAGCCTAAGTTGGGTGAACCATGTTAATTCTTTTGTGTGCCTTATTTATTTTATTTTACCCAAATTTTCTCAACTCGTATTTTAACTGTATTATCGCTTCCACAAAGCCGATTTCCTGATAAAATCAAGTTGAAGTTTCCTTATATTCATTGTTTTGAACTTCAAGATATTTGTAATAACCAAAAGTTCATCTAGATATTAAAAAGAATACTACAGAAATTCCACCTGTTATCACATTTTTTTGGAATCATTTTACGTATCAAAACATGACGTGAGTTGTTATCATCAGTTGATGAATTAAATCTTATCATAAATATATCTGAAAATATGCACGGTTGGATAACATATCATGTAAGGTGATATTAAAAAAGTGAAATAAAAGGTAAGATCTTTAATTAATTAGTATTATAGGATTCTAATTTAATTAAAGGCTCAATGAAAAGGACCAGTCAAATAAATTCACTGTGCATTAGTAATATGTTAATAACTTGAGCTAATGGTTATTGCAATTTGCAGCCAAATTAAACAATCCACCATCACATGATAGCCACAATTCCTACATTATTAAGAATTCCCAAATTTGTTAGCTTTAGATCCATAAGAGTTTGTTTGTCACGTAGGATTGGGATTGGATTATAATAATATTAGATTAGATTAGCATTATTATTATCACGTGTGACTTATTTTTTATTAGAATGTGTAATAAATTTATTTTATATTAGTTTAAATATTAAAAAAATATAAAAATATTTATAATATGAGATGTACTAATTTAAAAAAATTGAAATAAAGATGGGTCTCACTACTTTTGAACGTAGAATTAATAATCTCATCACTTTTGATTGTAAGATTTACAATCTTACACTTTTGAATGTGATAAATTATTTCATCTATGTAAGACTATTTTGGGGTTGTGAATTGTTTATTCTAATTCTAAGTTCGCATTAAATATGAGTATGAGATAAATAATTTCAATTTCAATCTTAATCTCATGTATCAAACAAAGCCTAAATGCTTATTTATTTGTTTATTCTTAAATCCATAATTTACGTTGATTTAAACTGCGGAAAGGCGAAAACTAGTCTTTAATCCATTTCCCACCTATGAAGACCATATTCAATAATGAAAATAAATTCAGAAAGAGAGGAACTAAATTTCAAGCAAATTGTTATATGGTCTGCCATAACTTTCTTCATACATTCATTATTAACTTGTGAATGTTATAAGTTCATGATTTGTTACCAACACCTTGACTACTTCACCAAAAGATTTTATTTTATTTTATATTTTTAAATAAAGTTCCATGTGTCAATATTTCAAAGTACTTGTCTCTAATTCCTGGAGAGGGTATAATAAAGTTAGTCAATAGATATATTTGTTTAGAAGAATATGAAAATGTCTTCACGGTGACATTTTTATTGCGGCAGACTCCATTTTCCCTTTTGTGTCCACTTTTAAGACTTTTAAACTAAAATTAGATTACGCTTGGTAAAATTGATAAGAATAGGAATGATAATAGTAATAGAAATAGAATGGAAAAAAATTATAATATTTTTGTTTGGTTTCAATTTAAAATCAGATTTCTGAATAAGAATTATTATATTTGGTTCTAAAAAAAATGGAATAGAATAAATTATACTTAGACAAATATCACTCAGTTTTGATTTTCTATTTTAAATCTATAAAATTAATTATCATATTTCTTAATTTATTGTGATAAACAAAATTAATATTTGGTTGAATCATTTACGGTATATGAATTACACAAATATATATATATATATATATATATGTATATATATATATACTTATTAAGTAATTAGATTATTTACAATCGTTGACTCTAATTTGGATTTTTTTTCTTAAATGGGAAAGCTTTTATTTATCAACTCTATTAATAGCTTCGTTAAAAAAAAGAAAGCATAGGGGTTGGATCTGGGAGCTCCATTTTCGGAGGTTAGGGAGAGAAAAAGTGATTAGAGGAAGGAGATGAGAGATGAAATACTCTGTCGTTTTTGGGGGTGAAACGATGGAAAAGGATCGGTGCCGCTGTGCTGGTAGCTACCAGATTTGAGGATGGCTGAGTAGTAGTGTTGGAAGTTGGGTAGTGGATGATGACAAAGAAACTGGAATAAAACGAAAACTAGAGTGAGGGTAAAATAGGGAAATAGAAAATTGACTTAGGAAAGGAAAACCCTTTCCAACCTTTTAATAAGTGGAATTGCTATTTCTTTATACATGGGATTGTTGATTCCGTTAGAATGCGGTTTCCTTCTTGAAAAGTAACCAAACACATGAAAGTAATTCTATTCCTTTCCATTCTCACCAATTCCTTCCCAACCAAACATTTTTTTTTCAAAAGAAAAAACTTTTATTGTTCTTTTCAGAGGAAGAATAGAAGCACATATATGTAAGATTTCGTTTGAAAACCAATTTGTGCTAAAAACAAAAATTAGAAACCTCCACCGGTAACACTGTCGGAGCCAGGATCAAAACTCAGAGACATATATTAGTAAATTTTTTGAGCAAAATTAAAGTAAAAGTTCAAAATAGTATTTAAATGGTTTTGTGAGTATATAAG
Organism: Parasponia andersonii; assembly: GCA_002914805.1. Taxonomy (NCBI): domain Eukaryota; kingdom Viridiplantae; phylum Streptophyta; class Magnoliopsida; order Rosales; family Cannabaceae; genus Trema; species Trema andersonii. Next base: position 610,898 of record JXTB01000058.1, read on the forward strand.
GACTAGAATCATATGTTTTCATACTCAAATAAATGATAAATTAGTCATACTAATATTTTATAATATGTATTTCTAGTTATTCAATGCAATATTAATATACAGAAAAGAGAATTAATATAAATTTAAAATTAGGATTTGAAACGATCTAAAAAAGAGTGGACTAAAAATAAATATAAAATTTTATTATAGAAGAGATAATTTGCTTATTTTGATTTTGGATTAAAAATATGAGGATTTTTTTTGGCTTTATTTTTTGTTGCTTGGCCAAGAATTTTTTTGCTTTTTTTTTTCATTTTTTTTAATGTTTATTCCTTTTAACTCTTCGACTATATAAGCATATATATATATATATATATATATATTCATATTCGCATTGTCTTAAATTCTTGTAAGTGATTTCTATCTCTATCTCTATCTTTCTCTCCCAAAGAGTAATAAATGCTGAACACAAGTAGCTTTAAGTAACCCACTAATATCTTTTAGACAAAATTTATTTCTTTATTTGCCTCTCGTTGTGGAGAGTAT